>PVIR01004482.1:0-78762 GCA_004026965.1 Petromus typicus | reverse complement strand
ACTGGGTGTGGAGACTCACACCCAGCAGCAACCAGTACCACATACTACAGTGCCAGGCGTGGTGGCTCACGCCTGTAATCCCAGCACTCGGGAGGCAGAGGCAGGAGGATTGTGATGTGAGTTTGAGGCTGAGCTCAGGGCCAGCCTGAACCACAAAGCGAGACCCTGTCTCCAAAAACCTAAAAAAAAAAAAAAAAAACTTTGTCATTTTTAAAACCTCGCTTTGGCTTCAGAGTGTGAAGTGTAAGTGGAGCGAGGGGGAGCAGTGTGAAGGACCCAGCAGAGCACCTGCACGCTCATCTTCAGACGCGCTTCACACAGCCCCGCAGTCTCCAGGTCTCCTCTGGCTTCAGTGCTGTTGATTCACATGCTCCATGTTCTTCAGCCCATTGCCTTGACGTTTTTCTGTTTATACTCCTGACATGACTAGTGACTTTTTTTCCAAAGCACTATTGTCCCCTTGACATCATTAACTGTATGATCTCTCCAGTTACCTAAAACATTACAGAGAAGGTGGGCCACAAATACTGATGAATGACTGGATTAATGGACAGGATTAATTGGACTGGATTAATGTCCAACTACGTAATGGACAAAGGTAAGAAGCCTAGTAAGGTAAACTAAACATGGGTGAGGACTAGAGGACTCAGCAGTGGGTAAATCGGAAAAATCAACCAGCTGTACAGACTGAGGGAGAGGAAGAACACACGTCCAATCCCAGGCAGTGGACACAGGTGACCACACACATCAGCAACACATACACCATGTTCTGCGGGGAGTGGGAAGACAAGAAGTTCAGGGGTGCCTATGCGGAGTGTGCGGTGCCCCAGTGAAGATGCTCGATTCAGGGGAGAGAGAGACAGGGCTGTGGACGTGGATTCACACTGTGCAGACAGGAATTAGAAGCTTTTTACTCACCAAAGAAGATGTCACAGTGAGCAGAACAGCAGACCTAGAGCTGCGCAGAGATGAACTTAACAATGAAAGTGAAAAAGCTGCAAAATGAAGCTGGAAAATGAATGTCCACAGAGATAAGAAAACAGAGAATAATGCGATCACAGCTAAGATAGTATTTTGAAAAGAAGTCACAGAATCAAATATTGCTATGTCAGCACACAAAACAAAAACTATGAAGATAAAGACAGACTGGTACCCTCTTCAAGTGCTGACTGTAAAAAGCCTCTAGAGAGAGAAATGACAGGGGAGCAGACAACTGACAGAGATGAGTAGCAGGATAACTGTACACGCCAAAACAGAATAAAAGGAAATGAGGAGCCAGGCAAGTTTATTTTTAAACGTCCATGGAATTATTTTCATGTGTGTTGCGTACTGTTAGTCAACATCCTTTCCCTGGAACACCTTAAAAACAGGAAGAGTTAACTGTGCTTCAGGTCATGATTTCAATGGCCGGGCGTGGCTGGTCAGTGGACGCACTGCCCTGTGTCTGCAGACACAGTCCCTCACGACAGGAGAGTGCGGGTCCAAGTCCCCTTTACCTGGGCAGCCAAGGAAGCAGACAGAGGAGGGCCGAGCCTCAACACGGCCTCCAGGGCACTCCTTGGGGGACTCGCTCTTTTTCACTAGGCCTCATCTCACTTTCACCAAATCCTTGTGCGGCCCTATGTGGGATCCCAGCCTGCAACATATGGGCCTCTGAGGACATTTAGTGTCCAACTATAACATGTACTACTTATAAACCTATGATGTCACTTCAGATGGTTTGAGTGTTCCTACAGCAATTAACAAAATAATATGAATATATTAACAACAACACAGTTTATGCAACATAACCTTTCTTCATTCTTATTTCCACTAACTTGGAGATAGTCTTCTCCATCACATTCAGATGAATAACTTTGTCAAAGAGAAACAAGCAGAACGGACGAAAAGTTGGCGCTGAACAGTCTGTCCTTTGTTAGGTTTTGTTTTCTTGTTTTCTCTTATGTTTCATTAGTGTTTTGTTTTGTTTTATTTTTTCTTGTGTTTGTTTAGGGACTTTTGTTTTGATTTTTGATACTAGGAACTGAATCCAGAGCTTTAGCACTGAGCTACACTCCCAGTGCTCTTTTTAGTTTTTATGCTGAGGCGGGATCTCACTAAGTTGCCAAGTTTCTCTGGCCGGGGTTGTACTTTCAGTCAGTCCTCCTGCTTTACTGTTCCAGAGTTGAGGGATCACAAATGTAGCCCACCATACCTCACTCACCAAAATGCACATGTAATATACACAATCACCTACTTAAAAGAGAAGGATGGTCTTGAAGATCTTTGTACAGATGACTTTATGCATTTAACACTGCTTCAGAGGTAACTTATTAATAAGGCCAAAATAGTTTTTAACATAAAAATAATGCATTTGTGGACTATATATTGAATCTCTGCCTGTAAAGTTTTCATAAAGTGAATGCAAATTGGGCCTACTTATGCTCTATAAAGCACTCAGCACAGCACCCTAACTCCTGAGTGCAGAGGAGTGGACACCCACTTCAGCAGGTTGAGGCCTTGTGTCTACAGTCTGTTGCTCTGTGCATTCTACAGATGGGCTGCCGACAAGGGTGCCGACGTGATCCTTAACAAATGGTTGCTGAGAAGTGACAGCTATCTGTCATGCAGAGCTAAAATAGCTAACCAGGATAACCATCTCGGCTCAGAGCAACTCTTTTGTTGAAATCTTACCTCACTACTAAATACTTAGCTGCCTGTGTTACTTGAAAATTCTTCTCACATGAAGACTGAAAACACTGATGTAAATACATTCTTAAAAATCTCTCAATGGATGAGCCTTCATTAAAAGTCACACACAACACAGACAAGCATCCTATACGTGCTCATTCCAAATTAATCTGCAAGGTAGGCTTTAGTATAAACTAGCAGCTGTTCAAGTATACTTCTGTCTTCTCACAGGAAATGTGTAAGTGTTCTCCCACTAACCTTGGGTAGTAACTCTTCTTTTTATACCACCGTTTCTTCTTTGTTCTTCTATCTCACTAAGCAAGCTTATCAGTAAAAGTCATATACTTCTCTAACATTCTGCACTGCAAGGTCAAAAACATGTTGGAAGCCTGGCATAATTATACAGAGGCAGGCATTAGTGTTTTTGAAAACTGCTAAATGCAAACCTGTTAATCCTATTAAAAAACTTAAGAAGCTTTTTATTCATGTTACTCATGCACGAAAGTAAGTTTTGTTGACTTTAGATTTTTTTAGCATTTACAGTATTCTTTGCAGTTGTATCACAGATATAGCTTAATACCTTTCAAATAGCTATTGTGAAAAGTAATTGCAAAAAGACAAATAAGTATTAAAGCTAGTAGGACTTAATTAAAAGGAATAAGGGGGAAAGCCTTTCAAAAAGACTAATAATTTGCTCTACCTGGAAGACAGGAGAAACTTATCATTAAATACATTCTACTGTCCATCCAACTTAAATGTGTGGGACAGCAAAATAGGGAAAAATACTCTTGTTTCTTAAAGGGTGGTTACAATTCTTTTGGTTGCACTAGAAAGAGCTCATAAATGGTGAAATAAAAATATTCTTCCAACCACCTTTTCTTTTCTTTCATTTTCACTAGTGAAACATGGGGACATATTTCATACAGTAAGATATTCTCAAGTGGTAAAATTAAAATATATGGATAAGAAACAGGACAAAGCCTCAACTTTAAGGCAGAACCAGAATCATGCAAGAAATCTGAGCGCAGTCATGGCAAGTGAACTGTAATTAGTCAAATTGTACCCTATGTTTCTGGGGTTGTTTTGTTTTGTTTTGTTTTGTTGGTGATAGCGGTTTTGTTTTGTCTACTAGTCAAAGGTAAAGTCATTTCCATTGAACAACTGTTGAGCACAACTATGTGAAATACAAAGTTGAGAAATTGTGCTTAGGGACAAAAGATGAAAGATAATCTGCCTCTATCCTTCAGGAAGCTAATAGTCTAAAGGACGGGAGAAGGGCTTGTCAGACAGAAACTAACTTCACTGAAATGTCCAAAAGCACTTCTATAACCTGCACTAATCCTGGGCATTAGGCAAAAAAACTGAGAAACAACAGAAATAGAGACTTCAATGACTTAAATTCAGATCATTCAGTCTTAGCTACTTTTCTCATTGCTAAGACAAAATACCTGACACCCAAAGTTAAAGGAGGAAAGGTTTATTTGGCTCACAGTGTACAAAGGTTTCAGTCTATTTACATGGCTCCAAGGCAGGGTGACAATGCAGAGGCAAAACAGCTCATGGCAGGTTGAAGGCAGCAAAGCAATAAAGCAGTGAGCAGCAAAGTCACAAGCAACAACATTCTTTCTGCTGCTTGTATCTGTGTTTTTCCTTTATTGAGTTTACTGGTATATTTTAGATCACATTCAACAACGAGAATGTGCACCTGTACATGATATATCCTGTACATGATATATCTTGAGTCTCAATTTTTCCTATTCCCCTACTGCTGTTTATATTTTATCCAAGCTACCCACCATAGGGTGGGCATTGCTCACTCCCAGGTGGGGCAGCCTTGCACCACAAATCAATCTCAGCACCACATCTTGATCCCAGCAGTACACAGCCTGGATCCAGCCCCCTCCACAAAGCCCCACCTATAACCAAATGTGGCTCTGGGGGAGACATCTCAGTGCCGTAACAGCCACAGATCCATTTCTTACTCATGGACAGTGCTCATACTCATGGTTTTTTTTCCCTGGGCTCCAGTCTGCATTACTTTAAGAGCCGATTTTACAGGCTAACTTGGCTGGGCCATATTTCCCAAACACTTGGTAAGACATTATTCTAGATGTTACTGTGTGGGTGTTTTTGGATGAGACTTACATGCAGTGCTTTTGAGTAAAGCAGATGCAGTTCCATAAAATGGCCAGGCCACACCAATCACTCAACAACCTTAACAGTTAAAGGCTCACCTCCCTCCAAACCCAAGAGAATTCTGCCAGCAGACTGTCTTCACACTCAAACTGCACCTCTTTGCTGAGTCCTCAGCCTGCCACTTCCTGCATCACAGTTTGGACTCAAGGACTTAGTTCCAAAATTACATGAATTCTTTAAAATAAATGTCTTTTTGTCTGTTTATGTGTATGTTTGTGTATTTATGCACACACATATATATCCAATTACTAATGTTTCTTGGGAAAACCCTGACTACCGAGCTGTGATTTGGCAGATCCCCTAAAAACGTCATAAATACAGAAAGATATTCTAGGAACTCATAAGGTAATACACATGCTACAAAAGGATTATAAGCTTTGAACACTCATATAAGACACAAAGGAGAAAAAGGTCATTCTAACCTGCAGGTATCAGATCAAGCTCTCTTGGAGGTTGATCTAAGTGTGAAAGATGAATAAATACTTTGCAAGCAGATGGGAGGGGGTGGTGAAACAGCATTCCTGGCACCAAATGCTCTCTGCGTGAGGAGAGTCTTGGAGACATAAAGCAGCATGACATATCACAAAAGCATACGTAGCTTTACATAGCTCAAGTACAGATGAGCAGAGATTGGGGCAAGAGGTGGGATGACAGAACAGGAGAAACATAAAGAAGCCAGTTCATGAAAGTTCAGGTATGACATGGCAAGCGAGAGGCTCAAATTTTCACTTTGTGCAGAATCACATAGAGGTTTTTAAAAACAAACCTTACCACAGTTACAACTTTAAAAGGTATCTTTGATAACAATGTTAGTCATACGTTCAAAGAAATGAAAACAGTAAGAACAGAACAGGTGGGAGATTAAGGGTCTTGGTCAGCTTCGCTCCCACAACAAACCCCAAGGCTGGGTGTCTTAAGGCACAGAATTTATTTCTCACTGTCATGGAGGCTCGGCAGTCCGACATTACAATGCTGGCTGGTATAGTCTCCTCTGAGATCCTTTTATGGCTAGCGAGGGCCACCTTCTCACTGTGTCCTCACATGGCCTTTCCTCGGTTGTGCACATATCAACACATAATCAGTCTCTACAATCTATGCTCCTAATGAGGCCATGGATCTGACTGGATTAGAACCCTACCTTTATAATCTCATTTCAGCTTAACTGCCTCTTAAAAGGCCCATCTCAAAACACAGCTGCTTTGGGGCTTCACACCTCAACCTCTGAATCTGGGGACACTGGCAGGGTATAGTTTGGCTCACAGCAGAAAGGACTCAGAGCAGTCTCACTAGGAGGTGATACAGACCTAAGCAAAGAACAACAGGAGTGAAGACAGACAAAGATGTGATGTTAAGATAGTAAAGTAACCAGACCGGGTCATCAGTTAGTACAATGAGTGAGGAGACCGTGAAGTTTCTGACTTAAAACCCCTGGGCTTCAGATTCTCAAAATGCAGGTCGGTAATAAGCCGAGATGAAAAGTCATATGTCAGATGAAAACCAAAGGATTACTGAAGACCTGCCAGCTAAAGATTCAATCATCACTCAGGGGCCTGAGATTTCTTTTACCCTATTTAAAAGCTAATCTGTTAGTCTGTGACTGTTTTGTCGATGCTGGTAGCAGACAGGTCAATGACAAAGAAAGGACTTTATTAACCAGAACACAGCATCAGTGTGTCTGTGCTGGTCCCCTGGACTTCCGCTTCCTCCGGGGTGACGTGACAGCACGCAACTGTAGCTGAAGTCAAGACTGTGCAACACAGAGCCCAGGAGACTACTTGAGAGCAAGCGGTAGGCATGTCTGCTTTCTGACTCAGAGGGAGACATTATATCACCCCTGGAGATCATTCAGTACAAATACAACCCCAGACATCACTCAAGCAAAAATCAGGCAAGTTCTTGTATTCCTGGCACATGCAGGAGGAGGCAGAGGAGAATGAGACAGTATGGAAGGACATAGCATCCAGTGGTTCCTGCCATGACCCCAAAATCTGCACAGCCAGCAGTCGGCCACTCAGGCCTCAGTCAAAGTATCTTGAAAGAATCACAGCAAACTATTTGGATTCAACTCAGTTGCTAACATGGATCCTGATAACCCCAGAGTATGGTTGGCTCTCTGGATCTACAGATTCTGCATCTGCAGATTCGCCCAGCTGTGAAATAAAAAGTGTTCAGGAAATAAAGGGCATCTATACTGAACATATACAGATTTCCCCTAAACCATATAGCTTAACAACTATTTATATAACATTTACATTAAGCTAAGTATTATAAAAAATTTAGAGATGATTTAAAGCATATGGAAAGGTCCCTGTGCCATTTAATAAAAGGATATGAACATTTGCAGATTTTGGTGTCCACAGGGATTCTTGAACCAATCCTCTTTGGACAGCAAAGGACAACTGTATTCCAAATCACAATAATGAAAGAATCCAAAATAAAATGGCACTACCTAGGAATACTAGTCTACAAGTAAAACAGCCACATTCATACACAAAAACAAGCTTCTCTTGTCTTCTTTTTCACTAATATTTAATTTTGAAAAACAGTACAATGAATGCCTTTTTATTTACTACCTTGATTAAATAGCCATATTTTGCCATAGAGGCTTTGTTTTGTCCTTCCTCTTTTGTTATAAAAGTATTAAAAAGTATCGTTGAGGCATCATATTTAGCTCGCTAGTTCACGCATGTCTCCTAAGGAGGAGCATATTTTCCTACTTAACCACACTGCTATTATCTCACATAAGAAAATTAAAAATTCTTCCCCTACTGCTTCTAAAAAAAGTATAGGCTTTTAAAATTTTATATTATGAGTTTTTGAGCCAAATGCCATCAAGATTCACAACATGCCTTTGTTAATGTTTCCTTATTTTCAAATACAAGAACCTCCTTGACCTACAACATACGCTTCTTAATATTTCTGATGACACTCACAACTGGATGAGACCACAGTAACTACCTTTTGGTTTGTCCCACGTTCTCCAGTTGTCTCACTGCATCCTCGCGGGACCCTTTAACCTTTCATTTATCCCCTACACTCCACTTGAGAAGACACATCTAAAAGTCGGAATAAAGTCACATTCAATTTGTATAACAAGAATACTCAGAGGTAACAATGTGGGCTCCAAAGGATACCACATCAGCAAACACATAATGCTGGGGTATCCCACTACCCGGGACATTGACTTTGTAGGTGGTGTTGACAGCTAGATCTCTAAGTGAAGGCAAACACTGAAATCTGTGAGTTTTACACTTTACTACTGTGTGAATGTCCTATTCCATCCCTCCCTTTCCCCTAAAGGCATCAGGATGTACAGATGATTCTTATCTGAAGTAATTATTTCAGCAGCTGAATGGGTTGTACACTGATTTTCTATTACTGCTATACAGTGCTGGCCAAACTACAACACAAGTTTAGTGTCATGGAAAGGTCTGCCACGACTGTGCTATAACAAATTTTACAACAGTTTAGCATTTCAAAACCTGCAGATCAGCAGCCGGGCTGGTTCTGCTGGTTTCTCTACTCCCGGTTTCAGAAGGTCAAAACCAAGGTGTCAGTTGGACAATCTTTTGAGTATTAGGGATTGATCCCAAGACCCTCAGACTGAGCTGCATTCCAGCCCATTTTTAATTTTCTGAGAGAGGGTCCTGCTAAGTCCAAAACCCAAACCAAATTGGAACTAGCAGTCCTTCTGCTTCGACTGGCCAGAAATCTGGGATTACAGGTGTGAGCCATGAAGCCTGACGAGCTAGACTTTTAACTGGAGATTCTAGAAAAAGTCTGCTTCCCAGATCTTTCAGGCCACTGTAGCTGTAGCACCTTTGCTTGCAGGATGTCACCTGGGGGGGACGTGGGGGGGGGCAGGGGGCAGAAGCTCCCAGAGATGTCTCTCTGGCATAGCCGACCTCGTATCCTCAGCCGGCAATAATGCACAGGATCCCTCCTAAGCTCGGAATTTCTTTGGCTTCCTCTTCTGCTGAGTTTATCCTTCAGTTTAAAAGACAAAAATAAAAGAAGAAAGAATACTGTATATGTATTTTGAAGGCCAGGAGTGGAAGCGCATACCCCTACCGCAGCAGATGCAGAGGCTGGAGGACTGCCATGAGTTCAAGGTCAGCCTGGGCTAAACAGTGATTTCAGGACCATCTTGGAAGACATAGCAAGACCCTGTCTTGAAAAGAGCCAAAATAAATAAACAGACACACATAAATTAATATGTGTGTGTATTTCTTTTTTTCTCATATGAAAGAAAAAAATATGCCTGAAATAATTCAATAAGACATTAACAATTTCTTCTCTAAAAAGATTTACCATGTTATATTCCAGCAACATACGAGAGAGGTCCTGTTTCTGACAGTTTCTACTACTGATGAGGTTAAGCATCTAATTATGTTTACAGACAGGTTGCATTCTTTCCCAGTGAGCTGCTTCTTTACGCTTTTTATCCACATGTGAATGTTTTGGGATTGTGAGGGCAGGTATTGTTGCTTTGTTTGTTTGCAGTCATTTACTTCTAAGTTTTAGAAAAGCTTGTAGCCTTTGGTATATCTCATAAGATATTCTAGACTCATGGTATTCATTTCTCACCCCAGACCAGGATGAGACATTTCTCTAAAGAATTCAGTTGTTTTACTAGGAAATAATAGTTTTAAACCACAATCATAATTATAAGTTTACTATGACACTGACAAGTCAGTGGTTTTACTTCAGTTTTTACATTTGTATCTCTGAATGAAGAACATAATTTCAATTGCAAAAAGCCTATTTTCCTACAGTAATTTATGATTGTACCTAACAAACTATACTTCCACATATATTTGGGAGTTTTTTGTATCTAGATTCTGCTCAACTGGTGTTTGAAAACTAGTCTCATGTCAATTATGTATTATTTTTAAGAGGTTTACAATTCTTCTATATCACAGAATACAGAAAACTATTTCAGAGCTATTTTTTATGATTCTAAAATGTCTAATTACTAATTCCATCCTACATGCACTAGTATGTTCATAGGAATGGAGGCCAGAGAGGCGGCATCAAAGGAGACGGCTAACCAAGGCTGGGCTAAAGCTTACTTCCTTGGCTGTACTCTAAAAGCATAAAGCCTGTGTCAGCAACAAGTACACAGAGAGAGGACAGAAAAATACAGGAAATTAAAACTTTTCAATATACATAATAAGGGTAAATCAGAAATCTTAAACAATATAGTTCTATTTTCCTTTCATGCTCCTTACATTTGCATAGCCTATTCAAAGAATATAACACGGTATCACATGTATCCATCTTCTTTTCCCAATAGGACGAGTAGTTTCTATGTCCCTTTTACAGGATGGGCTTGCAAATCACCTATGTAGTCACATAGATGTTACTGAGACAGAGCTCGGACACAAATCTCCCTACTGCTAGCAAAACAGGACAGATGAATTTCAAATTACAGAGTATTAATCATACACAAATAATTGCATTTATTCAAATACCTGAATCTTAAAATAATAGTTTCTAGTGTCCGTGACTTTAAGTGGTTCTTACTTTTATATCCCTACATACATTTATTGGGGGGAAAATCCCAGCCTATAAAATACCACTTGCCTAAAATCTTTAATAAAGATCATTTATCAAAATGTAATTTTTCAGTAAGTTTCCACTATTTTACAAGACATGTTATTAATCTAGATTCAGGAGGAAAACTATGCCCTTGGTTGTTTCTATAAATGTGACCCTGTCCCTTAATAAAGAGTCATGTGGGCCTGGGGATTTAGCTCAGTGGTGTCTGGTGCCTGTCTTGCAAGTGCAAGGACCCAGGTTCGATCCCTAGTGACCACATACAAAGCTGGGCATGGACACTCACCCCAGCAGCAATCAGTACCACATACCACAGTGCCGGGCGTGGTGGCTCACGCCTGTAATCCCAGCACTCGGGAGGCAGAGGCAGGAGGATTGCTGTGATGTGAGTTTGAGGCTGAGCTCAGGGCCAGCCTGCACTACAACGTGAGACTCTGTCTCAAAAAAAATACAAAAAATTACAAAATAAATAAATAAATACATAAAGTCTGCACTAAGACTTTTTAATTGCTATTTTCTTATTAAGCATATTGAGAATTTATTAATTTCTAAAGAAGCTATAAAGACATATTTCAAAGAAAATCCACCAACCCAAATTGAGGAAGAAGTCAAATCTTTCATTATAATTTCTCCTCGAATATAAATTCTCCATTTAATACTAATTCAGTATTGACATGAAAGAGACAACTAAGACAATTCACAAGTTACACATTGCTATTTCTATCATACTGCTCACTACTTAACATGATAGCCTTTCAATCTGTCTAACAGAAACATTATTTCGTGCATTCAACTCCATTATGTATCCTCAAAGCTTCCATTTGGAAAATTCCCCTTTCGCACCATTGTCCTACCTCCTTAGACTTATGGTATCTTTTTAAGTTTAGAAAATTTATCTGAATATATTAAGGACTATATAGGTTTTGTGGATAGTGGATAGTATAACATATGTGGTTAGTATAATATACTATGTGGATAGTATAAATACAATACTATAGTATAGATACTATGTGGATAGTATAAATTCTATACTACAGTATATATACTATGTGGACAGTATAAAATTTGTCACATATTAGCAAAAGCATTTGACTATGAAAATGTAACTGTGTGTGAGTATTCTTTTGTGTTTTATAGCAGTACATTCTAGAAACAAACTGACATCTCAGTTTATTTTACTTACACAATAAGTTTAATTTACATAGAAATGATACATCATTTCAGAAGCAAGTCTTAAAAACAATTTCTGCTGAACGACTGCTATAATAATTTCTTGAGAGAGAAATAAACATAAACTAAAACGGCAGTTGTGAAACATACATAGTAGCTTTCAGCTAAAGACAAAATTTGATATTCAGGAGGAAATCACTTCAAGGAAAAATAAGGAGTTTTCTTTTAGGTTACTGCTTGAAATCAAAAGCTGTTTCTTGAAAACTTCCAAGGTTAAGCATAGCAAATGCCATTTATCAAAGCAAGTTCTCAGGAAAACTCAAATTTGCAATGTCTTCTGAATCTTCCTTTGACAAGCAAGAAGACAGAGAAAGTTTCAGTGCCTTTCTGACCAGCACTTGGTGCTTTGTTTTTGGAATTAAGAGATCTTAGTAATACCATTGAGTTATTAGTTATTTCTAGAATTTAAAAACAATGATTATTTGTATTATGGACAGATATACAATAACTTGTACTTTTTAAAAAAGAATGATAAAAGTCTGCAGCTTGACTGTGAAGGATACAATTTCTAAGCAGAATATGACACATTTATAGTCTCTTTTTACCAAATAATCTCAACTAATCTTTTGTAATCTGAAACTTCTAGATCTCAGATAGGAACTGAAATAGAAATACTTAAAAAGTATTTATCTTTACAAATCTGTACAAATTGCCATTATAATTTTCTTTTCTACAAATAAGAAAACATACATATTTATGTTTAAGTTCTTAACACAGAAAAACTTTCTAAAGTGAAAAGATTCAGAATTTCTACTAAAGAGTTGATGCATTTTTGTCACATTTATTACTCAATAAATATCATGAGGACAAAGAAAGTTTCTCCAAATTGTTTAAATATATCTACTTTTAAAAAGTGTAATGTAAGGTGATAAGTAGCATAAAAGAAATATAGCAAATTAAAGCTTTAATTTTACTAAAATTTTCTTTAAGTTCTATTTTATTTTTTTATTTTAAACAAGTACAAATGGCATTGATCTTTAATGTAATCTTAAGTCAGTTTTCACACAGGACAAAACAGAAATGAAAAGAGAATGAGATGAAAAGAAAGTAGGAAGAAAGACTACAGCAGAGGGAATGAGAAAAGGCTTCTCAAGGAAAGAGCAGAAATCGGAAGGCAGGTGAAGGTGAGGTCTCCTGACCAGATGGAAGGCACGTCAAGAGCATAAACTTCAAGGTGAAAGAGCAGAGTATGAGAGAATAGTAGCTAGTTACATGTAACTGAAAGAAACAATTCACAACAGGAAATCGGGGAATAAGAATGTAAGCAATCTCACTAGAATGAGCACTAAACAAACTGACTGACCATAGTGAAAACTGTGTCAAAATTAGTAAATGGCTAGACATCATGCAACTCACTTCTAGATGTATAAAATGAAATTCAGTTTAAAAAAACAGCCTTCATCAGTAACATTAGCAATGACACCAGTACTGCAAACGTAACAGGAAAATGAAGAGGGTCTGGGAAAACATCGTACAACAGCCAGACACATCTTCCTTCTCCCATCCTGATATGTTCTTTTTTGATGAGTTTTATGTTAGAAAATTGTTTACTTTTGATCCATATATTTGGCAAGAAAATGGACTGGTACTTCAACCTCAGAAGTCTATTTATGTAATAAACACTGAATACTGCAACAATGATATAAGAAACAGTAGATGAAATCAAATGCTATGATTTTGGGTAATATCTCACCACCAACTTGAGTTTGAGTATGAATCTGAAGGGAGGCACACCAAGAGGTAAGTAAATGATACAGAGTATGTTCTCACTACAGAAATAAGCATTAACATGAAAGCTCAGTAAGTACATTTTCATTCTCACCAAGTAAGGTTCACCAAAACTTAACTGTGACTCTCAATATATCCAAAGAATTAAGATACACGATCTTGGGCAGAACTATTAACAAACTGGACACTCTAAGGAGATACACTAAATGGATTTCGATAAAGCATGTTATAAAAAGATGGGAGGAGAATGAAAAAGATGCCAAATAAGACAAGCTATGTAGGGAGAAGAGCGACATATCCAAGCAAGCTGGTACTTACAGCTAGGAAAGCACTACACTATAAGCTTCATTTAAACACAAACAATGCTAGGTCTTCTCTAAGGTCATTATAGTATGGTTATTTTATAATCGAAATACAACCAGTTTGCAGTATGTACTCAGTGAGAAACAAGAATGTTGTTGTTGTTTTTTTAATGTGAAGTCATTAAATATATTTAAGTTACAAAAGCTGGATAACACTATTAAAAACTGTTAAGGGTCATCAATCCTGAGATTTTTGTACTGGGTACAAGACAGCAGGATACACTGTCCAGTCTGACAGCTGTGGCACCGAAGACACCACTCTTGCACCAGAAATAAAAGACTTTTCAAATCAGCTGCAGCACGAGCTCCACACGTTCACCTGTGTCTCTTGCCCCGCAATTCCCAAGAATCAACATGGATGGGGCCGACGGCCAGCGAGTAAAGTGATATCCGCACCTCCAGAAATTCAAACTCAGTGAACCAGATCTCGTAAAGGGCTGCTGGTGAACCTACCGTTCCTGCTGCAGCTGAGGGGAGGCAGGAGCACTCTGTACATTATTTTAAGTAACAATAGAATTTTATCACTGCCTTGGTGAGAGATACAATCCCTGCCTTTGATACCCATTTCCTGCACAAATATCTTTGAAAAAAATAGTCTGGAACAGAAGTTTTCAAAGCCTTTGCTCAGAGATGTCCAGCAATGCCAAATACTCAAAGAGAATTATCTCTCAGCATGCTATAAGTTCTTTAGGCTATTACTTACGCTATCATATATTCTTTGTTATTTATTCAAGTAAGTCATTTTAGATACTTTTAAATAGTCAAAATGGAAAATATAAATTTCATCTTGTCTTTAGGAAAGTATATATCTGTCTAGTTAACTCACTGTACTTTATTACAAATAAAATAATATGATACAAAACAATCAAGATTTTTAGTTTTAAAAGAATGCAACTAAATTACAAGTGAAATTTTTCAAGGTTTCAAACAGCTGTATCATGTGAGAGTCCTAAGTTTCACAAGACTTAACCCTTTTTCAAGTCAAAGGTCAGCTAGATTCAACCTATTTGGCCAAAAATCAGTCTTCTTCATGTAAACAGGCACTTTAAAGAACATTTACTTCTCTTGGTACATTGGAAGACTCCACCTCTTAACATTTAAAAAGATATAATTTGGCACGAATTTGTTTTCCTATGGCATGACTCACTACAAAATTTTAAGGTCACAGGAAGTATATATTTGTATATAACAGAAATTTTAAACCAAGAATATGTTCCTAACACAGCCATTTAAAAATAAACCAGTAAAGAGAAAAAACCCTTACTGTTTATTAGTGCATGTCTGCAATAAATACTAATTGCCTGCATCATAGTGATTTCATACTTGTACATAATGCATCTTAATTATTTTTATCCCCTCCCAGAAGCATAAACTGCTGCTACATCTTCAGAACATTTATTCTTAGTATTTACAACTGCAAAACACTAAGTCTGAAAGTATCTGTGACATACCTCTCCCAGAGCCTCATATCTTTTCTGGTTCCATCTGTGCAAATCTTCCCGGTAGTTAAAAACAAATGGTTCCCCAGTTTTTATATGTCTTAACTGGCCCCCTAGGAAAAAAAAAATGCTATGATTAAGAGCACATTTAAAAGAAGAAAGTACAATAAATAACATTTGATAAAATGTTAACTGTCTCAGCTTATTTTTCCTCTAGATCTTTTCTTCTCTTATCAATATAATGCTAAACAATTACTAGCATAAAACAATGGTCCCTAAGTGCCCCAAAGCTATTGTTGGTCTTCACCAGAGTAATGTGAAGCAGACTAACAATATTTTAGGGCCTACTACATATGACAATCTCTACCAAATAATGCCACGACACCCACTCCCAGTTCTCATGGCATTTGGAGCCCAACTAAAGAGCAAAAACATAAATATTAAAAGCTAAGCAACTTTCCAGGAAATTAAACAAGCCAGAAGGAACAACTTATTCACACAATTATAATTTAAAATTACTGTGTAAAAATAAAGAATCCAATGGGCTAGAAGAGGGTCAAAGGGTTTCAGTGACCTTTTTTCGGTAGGTATGGAAACATGCGTAAGACGCCAAAAGGAAATGGGAAAGAGACAGTGAGCTAACAGGTTCCGACTGTGAAATCAGACTCGCTCAAATAGGCCCTTTCCTCCGACGGACGGGACTCTCTGGACCAAAGAAGACGAGGTCTCTGAGAAAAGCAGACCGGCTACTTCACACATCAGTAAGCATTTCAGTTAGGATACATTGGTTCTAATGCCAAAGGGTTATAGTGCTTCTGTGATATTATTCAGAGAGATATCCTTCATACATCAAAGACTGTTTACTATGAGAAATGCTAGACAGTCAGGGATGTCAAAGCGGTCCACAAAGCCTCTCCTTAGAGGAAATACTGGTCTGTATTTGCTAAACGTTTTAATGAGCAGCATATCTGGAGGTGAAAAGACAGATCACCTGTCATTTTTCTTTCCCCAGAAATATTTTCCTGGTGATCAGGAGGAAAAATAAACCACAGGCCAATTATTTCAACTTTTCCTCACCTTAGGCAATAAAATACCACTACTTACACATATATTGGCATAAAACATGTTTTATAAAAAACATTAAAATAGCTGGAAAAAAATGATCAAAGTTTCTACAATCTTCTCTTTAAAGGCATTTAATATTCTAGAGCACAGAATTGAAGCCCTGACTCCTATATCTGATACTGTAAAGGGACATTCACGAACAGTGATGACAAATCACTGATTTAGTGGACACAGAGCAGCAACAAACAGAAAACTACAACTCAAAGGCTGACTGCCCTCAAAGTATAACAGTGTATTATCAATCCAATGAATCATGATTCTTTGTTCCAGAAACATATCTGCTATCTAGGATATGTTCTTCCACATGCCAAGTATAAAGATTATTTTATTCAGAGCTTAATGAATTTTAAGACAAGGTTGATGCCTGAAAAAACATAGAAAATTGAGTAATTTCCTTTAAAATACTGTCATGAGTAATTGCCAGCCACTTCACTTTAAATAGCGTGTGAAGTAGCAGCATCTTTCCATCTTTCTGTATAATTTAATTAGGAGTTCAGCTGCATATCAGAGAGCTGAACACTCAAGGTCAAAATGCATAAACTCAATCAAACTCAGATCCATCAGTTTATGTGAACTGACAACTACAGGAAATTGTTACTTGGTTCTTACACTTCAGTGTAGACTTCACTTCAGTGAAGGATTTCATCTCACAAAGTATTATTTTGCGTAAGAAATACATAAAACATTCCAGCTGGCCTTCAGAATTAGCAAATAATATTTACCCTCAGATCCTTTTAACACTGTTAAATAAACTTTGCATATAATATATGCCACTTACTTTCATTAAAAGCATATTCAAATCCTTCCAGAGTATCAGGAAAATCAAGAGGTGGTTCATCTTTTTTCATTAGTTCATCCAAGTCTATCCTAGACAATAAATCTAGAAAAACAAATGAAACTTACTTATACTCATTTTCATAGATAATGACAATGCTTACATTTTAAATTATTTTAGATATTATTTTATTAAATTAATTCACATGTTGTTTTATTTAAGTTTTTAAGTTTCCAAAATGTTATATTCTGATCAAGAACATTAACATGTCTGTTAAAATCCTAATTCTCAAAAAAACCCAAAAATTCACAAGTAAGATTCTTTAAAATACTACATTAAATTAACTTTTTACCTCAAAATAAACAATTATTAACTGGCACCTTATTAACCTTACTTTATATCATAACCTTACATATGAATGAAATTCTGTTTATTAATAATAGAACTTATAAACCTAAATAGTGGCAGTATATTACTCTAGAAGAAAAATAGTAAATAGAACATGCGCACCAGAAGAAATTAGTCAACACAAAACAGCTTCTATTCTTCACATGATTTGATTTCATATGATCAAAAAAATCAACAAGTTGTTTTTTTTTTAAAATAAGCAAAGTTCCAAACTTTTACTCTGAAATAAGTTTAGAATTACAGAGAAAGGCAGTACACATTGTCCATACACTCTTTGCTCAATTTGTACTAATGTTAACACTGTATATCAACATGGTACATTTGTCAAAATGAGGAAACCAATGCTGGTGTATATACACACATATTCATGTACACACCCTACTGCTGCTGCACCAGTTTTCCACACTCCTGCTCACTTCCTACCCCACGGCCCCACTCCAGTTACCACATCGCCTGGACCTGTCACTCCTCCTCAGTCTTCTCTGTCTGGTCTGTGACAGATAATTCTTGGGCTTCCCACCATTTCCATGCCCTCTGCGGTTTTGAGGAATACTGCCTAGGTATTTCTAAAACAACTGTCAACTTAGAGGTACCTAATGTTTTCTTATGGGATGTTTTTTCTCTCTCTAGACTTAGAATTATAAATTTTTTGAAAGAATTCCACTTAGGTGAACATGCGCACCAGAAGAAATTAGTCAACACAAAACAGCTTCTATTCTTCACATGATTTGATTTCTGCAGTTAGAATATCATGCCATGGGAAGTATGGTACACACAGGACACTGCAGGTGAAATTAACCTTTGTCACTTAGTTAGCACATGATGCCCCAGGATGCTCCACTACGAAGTATTACTGTTCCACTTCCATAATCTATTATTTAAACAGGACAAAAATCTGGCCCACCCTCTAAGAAAGAGGGGTGGAATTAGGCTCTGCCTCCTGGAATAAGAAACATCTAGAAAAAGTATTTGTAGTTCTTCATTGTGGAAAATTTGTTTTGCTCCATTTATGCCATGATTGAAGCATTTATTTATATGTAGTACAAATACTTCATTTATTTTCTCAAATGTTTTCAGTCATGATCATTACAAGCTCATTCAGTTGACTCTGTGTCCCTCTGACATAACCTTCCCGCCAGGTTTATCTTGTACCTTCCTAGCTCCAGCCCCAGGAGCAAGGATTTGATCCTTAGATCAAATGAGACACGATGTATCAACACAGAGCCATTCCCAAATCAAAACAGAAAGTTCAAATGTATTCAATTACAAAAAGATGTAAAATCTTTTTTGTCAAATCAGAAAAGGTGAAGTTTTTAGTTTCTTTATTCTAACTTAAGTTCTTGAAGACAAAACCTTCTAGAACTTGTTGTAAGACAAACCGGTGCCTCTCCTACTAAAGTCTCAAAAATAACACTGTTTTTCTTTCAATTATGAAGACATATCAAATCCATCAAATACATCATCAAAATATGCTAGAGAAAAGGGCATTTTATCTACTCCATTATACAGCATGAAGATAAGCTATAAAAAAAACTTCATTTTAAAAAATCGTTGTTTAGTAGACTTCAGATTCATCATATAAACCATAATTCACAAAAAGATATGCTATTTTCAACATAAAAAACCACTCACAAACTCCAGTAAAACAGAAATGTCACATGATAGTTACACTGGGTTTTAAACGGCACACAAACTGACCAATTCCTCCTCCATTATTACGGAAGTTCTGAAAACCATGTAAATCTTTTCAAAATAAAGACAAATTTTTAATATGAAAAACTGGCTTGGGGGTGGCTGAAAGATTCTCATCGCTTTCTTTCCAAGAATTGATGTTCTGAGACGTTAGATTCCTTCATTCACAGTCATTCTCTATAGTTCAAAAACTTGCAAAATGTTGGAGTCAGACATTCAGGAACTGTCCAATACATGAACAGATGTGTTGTGTCTAAGAGGCATTTTCTGTTTCGATCTACACATCTCTGGGAAGATTTCAATGTATTTACATCATCTGATCATTTGATCATCACAATCCTATGAGATAATAACAAGGATTATCATTCACTGTCTTTCAGACAAGGAAATGAGTTCAGAGGATAAGGTAGCTTGTCTGGAATTACAGCGGTTAAGTAGGTTTAATAAAATAAATATATTTTTCCAAACCTAGCCTATTGCTCCTTCAAAGTCACATACCAATTTTAGATGCCCTATTAAACTTGTATTTTCTCTCATTATAAAAAGTAAATAATTCTAAATTTAAAATGTTTATGCTTTGCTCAAAATATTTTTCTGGATGATAAAATGAATTTAAAAAATGATTCAACTCTCCTCTGTGTAGTTGTTGGCATTCAGATGATACAGAAAGGAATTGTCAGAAGTTACTATTCTTTTGTAAAAGGAACACTGTAAAGTTGCATTTTATTCTGTAGTGAATTCCAAAGGCAATGGGTTATGCAAAAAATCAAGTATAATGGAAGAATTTCCATTAAAACTTTCTTCGGTCCTCTGAAATATATATTAGACTTGAGACCACACAACCTAAATACAACAGTCATAAATGTGACAGTTTTTTTTTTCCTATAATATGGCTCTGGTAATTAAAGTGATTCAGCAACTAGAATTCCAAATCTCACCCAAGTATACATAATACGTGCATACAATATTCGTTCATACCCAAAAGAACTGAGTAAGATCTCAAATACTTTCAACCAGTAATTCATAATAAAATTATTTACAACTGTCAAAAGGTAGAAGAACCCCACTATATATGAACAGATGAATGGTGTAATAATTGGTTTTATGTGTCCACAAGGATGTTTCTGGGCTATAGATTCAGCTAACAAGGTAAAGAAGATCCCCTCCCTAGTGTGTGCAGGTCTAACCTGGAAAATGAAGGACTGAATAGAACAAAAGTGCTGAGAGAGGCAGAACTCATTCTCCACCTGACTTGAAGCCGTGACACTGGTTGTCTCTGGGCTTGAGACTCAGACTGGAGATTACGTCCCTGACTGTTCTCAGGCCCTGGGACTTGGACCGGACTTGTCACCAGCCAGAGTCTGAGGAGGTTCCTAATGCTGTGATAAGAACCTATTATTCTATCCATTGACTAGGACTCAAGTCCAAGGACTCCCATATCAGAAAAAGAGTATTAAGAGTAGTCAGTAAGAGACACCAGGAAAGGTTTAGTCAGAAGAAATTTAAGTCCTCACTCAAAGGAACAGTGTGCAGACCTTCAAGAAAAGAGGGGCATTATTTCCGAAAATGGGAACATTTGTACTTCTATTAAGGGGCTAGAATCTCCAGAGGAAAAAGCCCAAGGCCCAGAATGGTACTAACACACTTATGGGGATGGGCCCAGCTTTGCTTTGTGGTGAGTTTTCTAAGATGGGTGATTTAAGCATCTTTTGGATTCTCTAAATCTTTTCCTTAGGATCAAGTTCCAGCTCTTCTTTCTCAAATATGCCAACATACGGACTTTCATTATTCCTGAGGAATTTTGGATGCGATGGGTTTGGAAGAAAAAGAACCTAAATTTTACAGAGGAAATGCTCATAGGAGTCGTCTTAGGTGACTTCATATATGTCCCAGACATTAGTTTACTTAAAAGTACAATTTTTAGTTAAGATTTTCTTTTCTGCTTTCTACCTATCTTTTAGTTCTCCTACCTACTCAGAACTATACGGTCAGCTTTTGTGGGTCTCCACCTTGCCAACGACAGACCTGGGGACTTCTCGCACCACTCATTATCACCTGAGCCAATTCTTTATAATGACTGCTTCCTATATACACACACCCAATCGGTTGTTCCTTTGAAGAATCTTGGCCAATACAAATAGATAAACAAAACATGCATATATATATACATACAATGAAATACTGTGCATCCTTAAAAAGGAAGAGCATTCCGACACTATGTGCATGTTCCTTGACAATATGTGAAATGAAATAAGCTATTATAAAAAGACAAACACTAACGTGTAATTCCACCTCTATGAGGTACCTAGTATAATCTAATTCATGGAGGTAAAAAATAGAATGGCAGTTTACAGAGGACAGGTGAGAGAGGGAATAGGGATGCTTGTTCAGTTGGCAGAATTTCAGTTTTGCAAGATGGAAAGAGTTCTACAGATGAATGGTGGTGATTACTACATAACAGTGAGGATCTACTTAATGCCACAGAACCAAACAGATATAAAGCCAATCTCGTGCATTTTACCGTGAGAAACAAAACAATATTTCACTAATTTATTTATTAAAACTTTATTCGCTAAATGAGGATTTCAAACATTACTAGAATGTATTTCTGGCCAAACTAGAACAACGGAGACTGGATTCGCGCCACTTTTCAAACAAGAAAACAGGATAGTTTATGTGAAAGAACAGTTTTAGAAGCTGTACAATAGAATTGTGTCCCCTGAGAGAAAGATAGATGAGATAAAAACCTTTGATTGTCCTGGTTTACTGCCTAGAGACAGTTTAAGACACAGGAGGAAGGAGAAATCCACAGAATGAGGATCCTGCTGAGTTGAGAGACAGATCAGAAAGAGCTACAGAGGAATTCGATCCTGTCTTTGTCATGTATTTATTCATGCACACAGGAGAAAAAAAAAATTACCTAAGGACAGGAAAAGCAGCGGGCTGAACAATTCTTGAATGTCACTGAGAGACAAAAGTAGCCTGTGCACACACCAAACAGAAAAGAAAGGACACATCTGAGGGTCGCGAGCTGGGCACTTCCTCCAGGCTTAACTAGTCCTGAGAAAAGGCTGTTCTAAAACTGCCGCTTAGAAAATTACACAACAAGCTTTGAAGAAACACGACTCATACAGATAATACAAATGCATGTCAGGAGAAAGGCCCATACATATTCTTTTAAAAAATACTCCAGCTAAAAATTCTTAAAAATCTACACACCAACTTTAAAGGGATACAACAAAGCCCCATCAGATGGACACCACAAATCAAGCAGCGTCGGCAGACCGGAAGTGATAAGGACGAAGGGCTCACAGGAAAGGGCATGAACAGCATTTCAAGATGGCCTCCAGGTTCAGATGAAGAGAAAGTAATCACAAGTGTACAGAAGTGAGGAGTGGTAGATGCAGTCCAAGTTTTCATCTCTGGGGAAATGTGGCATCTGAAATTTTAAAAAACGACTCTCAGGAATTCATAGCCAAAGAAATACAGCAAGATCTGATAATAGAATTACACAAAATGAAGATGATAGAAAAATAATAATTTCAAAAATAAAATAATGATCCAAGGTGCAATATCAAGCAGTCTAAATTATACACAATCATACACAAGGTTAAAAATTCAAAAAAATTCATGTTGTAAAGGAGCCTGGGAATTGAAAACTATTTTAAATGAATATTTTTTTATAAATATAATAAAGTTGTAAGATCACAAATCCAAGCAAATGAAGACCAAGAAAATGGTATATCATAATTTAATTTCTGAAAACACATGACAAAAATCTTACAAGTAGGTAGAAAAATACCTTCCTTCAAGAACAAAAGAATATATAAGAAAGACATAATACTTCTAAAATTACAAAAACCAGAATAAAACAGAGTACATTTTCAAATCACAAGAAGGAAGAGAAGGGGGAAAAGAAAAAGTTATAGAGTTGGACTTCTATATCAAAAAAAAGTACTTTTCAAAACAAAGGGAAATAAAGACTTTTTCAAATACATAACAGCTAACAGAATTTACTGCCACCAAACCTGTAGCTTATAAAACAAGAAGTCTTCAGACCTGAACAAACTGTATTAAATAGAAATATGGATTTACACAAAAAAGAAACTGTCACCAGCTAAGGTCCAAGGAAGTCCCTCAAAGAGGAGGAAATGGAGACTTCCACTCACCATATCCATGGACTTGGCTGTAGGTCCACTGAAGATAGTCACTGAAAGGCTTTTGGGATGCTCAGGAAGGAGAATTTAAAAGTTTAGTAGGTAGAGAGCACGCAGCAGGGGGTACAGGCATGCAGTAAGATGCATTACGGTTTGGGGTTGGAAGTTTCCTGGTGGTCTTGGGGTGTGCTCAAGATAGGTGATCCAGCATAGGTGGCCCTACCATCCACCAGGCTACCTATCTGGTAGGCTAGGTTAGAACACAAACACATTTACATGCTACCCATTTACAACATTTCCATGTGGATGAAAAGTCACAGGCTCGATTTACCAGTCAAAAGGAGCATGGGCCCAGTTTCTTGGCTTACGGGGTCTTTAAGATCCCTAACATTGTTTTTAAAGTTTCCTATAAGGAACAGGTTGCAAAATGGTGCCCTGAAGCTTCAGTATTTTTTTTAAAAATATATAGTTTTCCTTTCTACCTGTCTTCATTTCTTCTATCTCACTTAGAAATATGCGACCAAAAACGGTGCCAAATCTCCTTGATGAAGTAAGAGCTATCAGTATAGACTATGCAACTATTAAGTAAATGAAAACAATACTACCAACAACTTTTACATAAGAATGCAATAAACAAGGTAAAATAAAGTTCATAAAAGCTCCAAGTTACCAAAACACATCCAGCACAAAACAAACAATATGAACAGTTTTGTTCAATAGTTTTGACTATTACTAAAAATTAAACTACAATTAAAAATCTTATCAAAAAAATTCTAAGACCAAGAAAGTTTCACCAGAGATATCTATCAGATATTTTAAAATGTTAGTATCAGTTCTATCCAATGTATTCCAGAAAATAAAAACAGGAGATTTCCTACATCATTTTAATAGACCAGATATCCTCCTAACAATCCTAGACAAAATCACAAAGTAAAAGAAAATCGCAGATAACTATTTCTTACTGATCTCAATACAAAAATCTTAGCAAAATATTACTGAATCAAAACAAGACCATATATAAAAGAAGTATACATTAGAACTAAGCATGATTTACTATTCAAAAAATCAATGTGTAATCCACTGCAATGGTCTAAAAAAAATCCAGAATTATCAATTAAACTGAGAAAACCAAGTGACTACATTCAACATTCACTCATGATTAAAAACCCCACAGCAAATAAGAAATAAAAGAGAATTCTTCAATTTAATAACAAATATTTACCAAAAAAATACCTTATTAGGAAAGACAATTCTTTCCCCTCTAGGCTAGGAGCAACAAGGAATACCAACTCTCACTGTTCTTCGTCGCCAATGTGTTAAAGTAATGAAACACAGTCAAAAAGGGAAACACAGGCATAAAATCAAACAGAAAGAAACAGCACTGTACAATTTGCAAATGACATTATTGTCCCTGAAGGAAAATCCCAACATATCTACCAAAATAAATTTCCTAGAACTAACAAGTTAGTAGTCATGTCCATAAACTATCAATATTCATGTGGAAATAAATAAAAAACCACACCATTTACAATTATTACAAAGACTTATACTAAACATGTTACTATATATGTGTACATGTGTATATATATATATATATATATACATATATATATCTATATAGTTTTTGTTGAAAAAATTACAAAATGCTGATGAAAAAAGTATTTAAATAAATAAAAGACATACTATGTGCACAGACTTAGAAGACTAAATAAAGCAATAATATCAATTCTTAACAAATTAACTTATAGGTCTAAATATAATTTTTATCAAAATATAAGTAAAATTTTTGAAAATATGGACAAGGTTATTCTAAAATATATATGCAAAGTAAGAGGACCTAGAATCGCTAGATAATATTAAAAAATAATACAGTGAGAGAATTACTCTGCTCGGATGTTAACTTACTATGGAGCTACTCTAAGTATAGAATATGGTAGACACTTAGATCCACAGCAAAAAATAGCCCCTAAGTAGATCTCCCCGAGTACACCTAAATGACTGCTTTACAAAGATGAAAAAGTAACTGAATGGGGCAAAGACAGTCTTTCTCTTACTATGTGACCAAGCAATCAGATTCCTATATGAAAACTTAAATTCACACAGAAACTTACACATGAATGCACATAACAAACTTACTTTCAATAGCTCAAAACTTTCCACGGACAAATGTTAAAAAAACAGGTACATCTAAAGAAGGAAATATTCATCAATAAGAAAGAACAGCTGACACTTGTGACAGCTTGGACAAATTTCAAGGCCTTCACTCTTACTGAAGAAAGTCAATCCCCGAAAGTTACATACATTACAATTCATTTACTTGACATCTACAAAACTACAGAAATGGAGAAAGATAAGTGATGGCCAGGAGACCACCAGCAATGGGGTTGGAAATTAGGGAACAGGACTTCTAAAAGATGGCAGAACAGACACTGTGGTAGTAGTGTCTTTAAGTCAAGTCATAGGATCAGATGGCACTGAATTGCACACATACAAACTTAAATCTCTAGTCCAAACTCATTCACAAACCCATAACTCAGGTACTCTACTTTGATGTTTCAGTAGCACCTTGATTTAATACATCCAAAACCTGACTCCCTATCCAACACCACCACTTTCTCAACCTGCCTTCCTCAATGTTTTTCCATTTTAGTTAACAGCATCTATCTTACAGTTCTTTCAGTCAAGAGACTTAAGAGTTCTCTTAGTTCTTCTGTAACATCTCATGTCCAATATGTCATTGCCTCTATCAAAATATATCCAAAAATCTATCAACTTAATCCACCAACCTAATCCAAGTCATTTTCATCTCTTATATTAGTGAGGAGACACTGTATAAAAGCCTAATATCCATTCCTATGTGTAAGACTAGTTGTATCAGTCTCTCAATAGATCATTACTTCTAAAAACAAGATCATGGTGATACTAATTAAGCCAAGAAATTAACTCTTTTATGCTGTATCTGCTTGAGGCTTTTATAATAACAGATAAAACAAAGAAGAAAATTCTTGAAGTACACTGATTAACCACTCGAGAACATTAGGATGCAGGATGTACACATGACTATGTGGTACACATGTGCGTGAGGCATGTACTACATATCCCAGAACCCAAAAAGACCACTTAGATTCTACTATGAATCAAGAAAAAGGGAACCTTATCACCTGACACCACCGGTACTAGCTTAAATGTTTGTCTTTAATGTTTGTCCCTGTTAATAGTTTGGAACTGAGATTTCCTCCAAAAGTCTCACTGTAGGGAAAAATGTAGCCAGTTTCCTGGGACAATCAGTTAAGCAGAACTTCTGAGCTCATTATGCAGCACTCCTGAGTCTCCTTATCATCAGGACCTTCCCCAGGCTTTGTTAATTTGAATTCATTCCATAATAAAAGGGCTGTTGGAAGACAGCTCTGGCTTCAGTCCTCTGAGTCCGTTCTCCCTGCTGGAACTCATCCCTGAGTGCCTCTGTTTCCTTCCTCGACCCCCGGACAATATATCAGAATTACACCGACAAGTGGCACTCAGACGAGGGGACCGAGGGATTCAGAGGACCTGACGCTTAACAACCGAAGGGTGCATTACTTGGTGACTTCGGCATCGCAGCAGGTTATGGGAAATTTTCTATCTCTGGTAAAACAGTATACTCAACTGCTGCCACAAGGCAATAGTGAAAAGGAAGATCTGGAGGAAGAGCTGTCACCTCCTCCACTAAGGGAAAACATAAGTGAAGGTATTTTTGAGAGTGAAGAGGAAAATGAAATTGAGAGTTTGATCATTCAGATGAGAAAGTTGCAGTGTAAGGTTGAGCTACTACAGAGACAAAAGACACTGGCATTCCCTGTGGAAAACAGGGAACCCTCGGTGCCTCCACTTGAGATGGCTGGGGAAGCGGTCGGGAGTGTAACTCTATGGAATTCTCCTTCTTGTTTTAAATGGGTTTTTTTTGTTTGTTTGGTTTGGTTTTTAAGGTTTTTTGAGACGGGGCCTCAGGTTGTGGTTCAGGCTGGCCAGGAGCTCAGCCTCAAACTCACATCACAGCAATCCTCCTGCCTCTGCCTCCCGAGTGCTGGGATGACAGGCGTGAGCCACCACGCCCGGCACTGTGGTATGTGGTACTGGTTGCTGCTGGGGTGAGTCTCCACGCCCAGTATTGTTACCTGGTTACCGGGGATCGAACCCAGGTCCTTGCACTTGCAAGACAGGCGCCGGAACCACTGAGCTATATCCCCGGCCCTGTTTTAAACGTTTTTAAACTTACGGAATCCCCTGACAAATTATGTTTCTCCCTTAAGTATGTTTCCAGTTACAATCCAGCAAATGCCTCCTAATCAGCAATATCCCAGTGGGTATAGTCAGCTTCATTAGACTCCCCCAGAATCTAAGGATATAAAAACTTTTAAAGAAGCAGTGGTTTCTTATGGAATGCATTCTCCTTATGTTCGACAAGTCATCAGTAATTGGGCTAATACCTATAGAGTAGTTCCCTGGGACTGGAAAGATTTAGTTACTGCTGTTCTTGAGGCAGGACCTCAATTACAATGGCTTTCTTGGTGGAGAGGAACCCTGTGAGGTGGAGCAAAAGAACAGATAAATGCTGCCATAACTCGGGAAATGTTGCTAGGAGAAGGACCATATGCTGAGTTACAGCAACGGGTATAGTACCATCGTACAGTGTCGCCTAGCCGCTCTCAGGGCTTGGGATAAGGTTGAACAGCCAGGCTGCCTTCGAGAAACCTGAAAATGGGCCTAGCTCGGAGCCCTCAAACAACACGAGCCAGGTGTTTCCCGTCAGCAATGGCTTGGCTCACCGGCAGATCAGTCTAGCCCCCAACAGCCAACTGCCCAATTCCTCCGTGTTGGAGATTTAATGTATGCTAAGGGAAGTGCAGCCCGAGATCTTCCAGTGCTTCATAATATTTTTCTATCTCCCAAAATTCCTTTATATCGAATACATACTGGAGTTTATGGTCCACTCCCTCCTGGGACTATGGGACTGTTATTGGGAAGAAATCGTCTCACTTTAACGGGTTTACGAGTACATTCGGAATTATTGATGAGGACCCTAAAGGGAAATTCAGATTCTTGCACAGGCAGAACTACACAAACAGAAGCAGGGGAAAGAATTGCACAATTACTTTTGTTACCATATGTTAAGGGGAAGGTTCGTCCTGAGGTCACAAGAGTTTGACAGTACAGGCAAACAAGTTTTTTAGCAAACCTTAATTAAGGAATATCGCCCTAAGATGATTATTTTAGATAATATACCTATTGAAGGTCTGGTGGATACAGGAGCAGGTGTTTTTATTATTTCTACTACTCCTTGGCCAGAATCTTGGACCTTTAAAAGGATTCATACTCAATTTACTGGATTTGGTACTCTTAATGATATTCGTCAAAGTGTTAATATTTTGAAGTGTCAGGGGCCTGGAAATAGCTCCTGAAAAATTCAGCAGGGCAATGTACTCAACTACTTAGGACATAAAGGTACAGCATCAGCAATCTAGCCACAAAAAATTCAATTTGAAAAGATACCTTAAAAACTCTTAATGATTTTCAAAAGCTTCTAGGTGATATGAATTGGTTACGGCCTATGCTAGGCCTAACCAATGCAGATCTTACTAATTTATTCCAAATTCTACAAGGTAATCCTTAATTAGATAGCCACTGACAATTAACTCCAGCTGCAGAGGCTGAATTCCATCTAGTAGAAGGAATTGCCAATGCCTGTCTGGGACGATTAGAACTAACTTGTTTAACATTGTTATCTTCCCATCTCCTCACTCACCTACACGTGTAATTATGCAAAAGGAAGAAAATATTTGAGTGGCAATTTTTACCTAATAAAACAAACAAAAGATTAAAAACTTATGGAGAAAAAATTTGTGAAGTGATTATCAAAGGTCGGTTGCAGGTTCTACAGTTATCTGGATATGATCCTAGTTCTATTACTGTTCCTTATATAACTAAAGAAATCTCTCAGCTATATGCCCTTAATGAAAACTGACAAATGGGTCTTTCTCATTTTGCAGGACAAGTGCACAATTCCAATCCTAAAGGGAAAATATTCCATGTTTTAAAGCAAACTTCATGGATTCTCCCTACAATTGTCAAACATAAGCCACTCCCAAGAGCAGGAACTTTCTTTACAGATGCTAATAAGCCAGGAATGGCTGGATATCTTTCTGATGAGTTACATAAAGTGGTTCAGAATCCTTATCATTTGGTTCAAAAGGCTGAGTTATATGCTATTCTTATGGTTTTAGTAGATTTCTCTATTCCTCTAAATATCATTACAGATTCTCAGTATGCTGAAAGGGTTGTACAGTCTATTGAAACAGCTTTTATTCCTGATGATAGTTCTGAATTAAATACATTATTTCTTTAATTACAACAACTGGTTCATCAGAGATTATTTCCTTTGTACATTACTCACATTCGTGCACATTCTCAGCTGCCTGGACCATTGGTGGCTGTCAATGATGCTATTGATAAACTCCTCATTGGCAACGTTGCTGCCGCTACACGGTTCCACCAGACACATCATGTTAACAGTAAGAGCCTTAAACAGCATTTTGCTATTACATGGCAAGCTACTTCTTTCAGGAAGCCAAGTTAGAAAAGACTTAAAATAATTGTCTGCTTGACCTGTGTATGTGTCTTTATATTACAGATATATAGACAAAATAGAATTTAGACAACTTTCTCTTTCTTCAAGCAGCATAGAAAGGTGATAAGGGTATCTTCTCTTACTTGTAGACTATGACTAAAATTGTGAATTTTTCAAATGATCAGTAAGTTCAAGATAAGACCAGTAGAGGGTCACCAACACACGTCAAGGCCTGGGCGTCTGGGGATACAAAGTCTGCCCTTTTAGGCTCGTGCAAGGTACACTTTGATCTAACTGAACCCCTCAGTCTGGTCTTATCAGGACTTTACTTAAGTGACTGATAAGGTAATAAGTACTTCTAGCTCTCCATCTGGATAGCAAAGCAGAATCTCTGACCAACTATCTCTGAAGGTAATCTTCTTTAAGAGTGTTGAGTTTGATCATTGACTTAGTTTTCCCTCTTTCAAAGAAGTAGAAAGCAGCAGGTTAAATCTCGTAGTTACTACCAACATCTCATATACTCCGGTGGGGGCGAAGATATGCTTACATTACCACAGATCATGAAAAATTGTCAGTCTCAGCGAAAAATCTCAAGGCCAAAGAAACTCCAAACACCAGTGAAGAAAACAGTCGATCTCTCAATATAGGGACAGCTGAAAAAAAACTCACCAGTAAAGCTGAACCAATGGTAAAACCGGTAACACCCATAACTCTATTTTTGGCAAGATAAGTGTACAAAATTATACTTATTGGACTTGTAATATTTCTATACTTACTGGACTTATAATATTTCTAATTCTACTAATACAGGAGTAATAAGGGGAGACTCAAATATAACTGTAACAGTAAATGAGACTAGCTGGCTCCCTGGAACCTATAAGAACAACTCTTAAACCAGAGGAAGAGGAAGACAGATTAAAAATTACACAGTAGAAGTTGACTCTTATTTACTTTGATAAAGATGAGCATTGTTTGCAGGTAAACTCAGAAGTATGGTTGTCTATGATTTCTTCTAGTGCTACTTTTTATTTCATTCTTTTAAATTGTTTCTGCTTTATACTTACAGGTTTGAGGGAAAGTGTTACCAATCAGACATGTGTACCTCTACCCTACTTATTGCTAAAAGCCTTTGTTCATTGGAATACTGAAAACTCTTTTCTCATGCACTATATATATCTGAATAAATGCAAGTATAACTTTTGATTTAACTTTTGAAAGTTTGTTTTCATAAAGCAAGGAACCAGCTGTAGTTACCAGTATACCTATTGAAGAAATGGACTCAGTTCTTGTCTCCCTGTGGTTTGGAGATCTGATCCAGCAATGATATAATCTTTTGGAGAAGCAGGACTTGGGAAAATGTAAAGGACCTGCTCTGGCATATGCCACATATGATGCTGATAAGAGACATTTGGGTTATCTATAATCAGGGGCAAGAGTTTAATATGCATTGTGCAAACTGTATGCTTATTGTCTGTTACTAACACCCATTCCCTCAGTTACGGTTCAGCAGAGGACAGTGGGTTTTATTATCATGAATTGGCACAGGGGTCCTAGTAGTCCTTTTTCTCACAGCCACTGCAATTATAGCCGCAGTGGCCCTGTCAAACAAGTCCGAAATGTTCATCGTGTAGATGGTTTTTCTTAAAAAGTCACCAAAACTTTCCTGTGCTCAAAAAATCAGCACTGAACTTTTAAAAAGGTAGCCTGCAAGGTTCAAGAGTTATGACTGTGAGCTCCCCCTTCAGAGCCAGTATAACCCTTTTTTGTGGAGGCTGGTAGTCAATGACAGGTAAGAGAGATACAGATTACCAACCTAAGACAGAGCATGGGTATGTGGATACTCATGGCTTGTTGATGGGTAAGGAGTCACCTTGGCACCTCTCGCCTAAGATAGGAACGGTCATCTTGCGTTTAAAGAAGAGGAGAGCAGTAAGCCAACTTGTAACCTTTATTAACAAGGCTGTGCAGGTGTTTACCATACCAATTGAGCTGTTAAAAGAACTAAGAGACTGGCTGGAGTCATTGTTGCTGTCACCATCACTGCCTCTACTACCGGACTTGCTCTGCATCAATCTCTCGAGAATGCTGATTGAAATTGTTAATGACCTAGTTGAATTGAGACAAACTGTGATAACTTTGGGAGGTCGATTAGACACTGTGAGGGAAAAACTAAAGTTGAAAAGTGATTGGAACTCTATGGACATATGTATCACTTCTGTACTTTATAATGTGACCTAGTATGATCAGGCTAAATAAAAACAAAAGGGGGATATGTAGAGAAAAATGCAGCCAGTTTCCTGGGACAATCAGTTAAGCAGAACTTCTCAGCTCCTTATGCAGAACTCCTGAGTCTCTTTATCATCAGGACATTTCCCAGGCTTGTTAATTTGAATTCATTCCATAATAAAAGGACTGTTGGAAGACAGCTCAGGCTTCAGCCCTCTGAGGCTGTTCTCCCTGCTGGAACTCATCCCTGAGTGCCTCTGTTTCCTTCCTTGACCCCAGACAAAATATCAGAATTACACCGACACCTCATGCGTCTGAAAGGTAAAGAATTATGATGGAACATGGTGGACTTGCTGGTAGGAGCCTGTCGATGTAACCTGGAAAGGTGTGTCTTACTCTCCAGCTCCTCCCTTCTCACTTAGCTTCCTGGCCACCATGATGTAGGAAGCTTTTCCTCTGCCCTGGCCTGCCTACCATGACATTTATGCCTTGGAGCCAGAGACCATGGACCGAAAACACAAAGCCAAAGTTGACTTGTCCTCCTGTCAGCTGTGGGGCTCAGCTATATTATCCAGTGAGAAGGAAAGCGACTAAGACTTTCATGTTCTTAATTCCTCTTGGGACAGTGTTGAGTTGGGCCACAACACTGCTGCTGTTACAAAAGGGTGAAAGTGGGCCCCTTTTGTTTCCTGGCCCTTCCACCTTCCATCATTGGGTGAAGTAGGAAAAACACTCCTCCTCGATGCCAGTGGCTTGATAATGGACTTCCCGGTCCACACAGCTGAGAGTCAACTGCTGTTTATTATATATTCCCTAGTCTACTGAATTCTGTCAGAGTTGCACAAAACACACCACCATAGTTGGCATCTGAATATTTAAAAGACCTACATGACATTTTTTTCTACATCAAATGAAGGAACTTTGAGTCTTTACAAAAGTCAAGATAACTTGATCTCAAGTTATTAAATATATGATAATGAAGAGACATTACAGATTAACAATTTTAATGGTAAAATTTCAATAGCAGATTTTTTTAATAGTCTGTAACTCACAGTTCCCTAACACTGGGCAGGTTCCTTGTGAAGCATTAACATGGGACTGTCATAAAAATCCCTAATGTCAATGTCAGAAAGACAGGATACAGAAGAGCCAGCTCATTATCCTAACGTGAGACGACACTCCAATCGGTACAAGTGTGGTAAGGGCAATGATCTTGACTCAAAAGCCTTATGTTGGTTTTACCATTAAATGTATGACCTTGAATAGGAAGAGCATCAAGACTACTTCTAGCAATAAAATCTCATGAGTCTATGATTTATTTATGAAGTATACACGACATCTGACACCGTAACAGTTGTTGTGCAGGATACAAATAATTACAAGTGGCTTCAAAACTCATCTTTTAGAATCAAAATGAACAAGGTCACCTAAATCTCCCTACATCTTCTCTAGGCACAAGGAAAATTACCTGAAAATGCAAATTAATTATGTACCTTTCAGTGCTGTGGTCTTTTTTTCATCTGGACCTCCCTGCTGGATTTGTGCCATGTTTATCCAAATAGGCAACAAAATTAAAGAACTCAAGGAAACAGACATCAATCTTCAGAAGACAGTCTAGAATGAATGAAAGCAATAAATTAAGCTCTATTCAAATCCTATCTACTGGCTGAGAACTTCCTAGATCCTCCTAGTGCAAGACTGTCATCTAGCTGACCTGCCACTTCACCTTGTTCATGCCTAACTGCTGTCTGCTCTGCATTACAATTATGTACGTATTTCTCTCGTTCAGTTAACAGCTTACAAATAACTCTCACATCACAAGGCACAATACCTTAAACTTACAAATATGTGCATTGGTTGAAGTAAATTTAGCCAAAGTTAAGTTTTCATTCTATATCAGCTACTGCTTTTAAAAAATATCTTCAGGTAGTATCAAAAATTTGAACTCCTGGAGCTAGAGATTTAGCTCAGTGGTTCCAGTGCCTGTCCAGCAAGCACAAGGTCCCAAGTTTGGTCTCAGTAACCACATACCACAATGCTGGGCGTGGTGGCTCATGCCTGTAATCCCAGCTCTTGAGAGGCAGAGGCAGGAGAATTGCTGTGAGTTCTAGGCTCACCTGGGCTATAGTGAGCTCAGGGCCAGCCTGAACTATAAAGCAAGACCCTTTCTCAAAAAACTAAAAAATAAAATAAAATTTAAAAATTAAAAATTGGAAATTTCTTTTAAAAATAAATGCCATTAAAAATTATCCATTTACAGTCTTTCTCTTGCAATAAGCAGACAGAAAAATACATAGTTTCTACAAATTAACATTAAAAATACAATTTTAAGGGAAAGAACTAGCCCTTTTCAAAATGAAACAGTGTTAACTTCCATACTAGAAGCCATAATCTAGGAGGTATGAACTAAAAATATATGAATATTTAAATCTTAAAGCAATCATTACAGTAGTGATACATCACCATTAATCCTCTTACTTCACACACACAGTCTCTTGATTACTTCCGCCACTCTGTGAAAGTCCTGGGAATCCCCTTTCCCTGACAGCCTTCTGGTGATCTGTTGTGGCTGTCTCAACATTTGGAATCATTTCAAAACATTTATCTTTTATGGTCATTTTGACTCTGGGTGAAGGCCGGAAGTCACACGGTGCAAGATCCAGATAATAAGATGGATGAGGACAGAGCAATTTTTACAACCCTCGCTTTCCATTGGATGGCACTCAGCGGCAGTACTAGCGTATTTTTACTAATACTTGGTAAAGAAACTCATCAAAGAAAACTTGTAAAACTGCTTCAGAAGTGGCAAAACTATAAGATAAATATGTTCAAAGTGAGGGGGGGCTATTTTGAGGGGGATTAATGGCAATATGTGTTTTATTATAATAAATTTTCAAAAATGTAAACCTTCACTATAAATGACACTAGAGTAAGTGGTAGAAATATAAAATAATGATTTATTAAAATCTAATTATGTTCTATTTTAGCCAGAAGGGAAGCACTAAAAGTATAAATAGATGGCTTTTCCCAAGGTGCTCATGAATAAGAATGAAAACACTATTTCTAAAGTTTAAACTATGAATGAAATTGGAGGTAATCTGATACAAGAGAAAAGACCGGCTGTAATACTGAGCGTGAGCCCCTGAAAAATGAGCGTCTCTCTGCTCCATCCTCCACGTTTGTAAACTAGAAATGAAAATCATACTTTCCCCATGAAGCAATTCTATAGGTTCACTTTCATGAAGTTGTTTTTTTTTTTGTAAACCAGGTACAAAAAAAATTTAAAATATGATAGATGCTATTAGTCACTACCATCCAATGCAAAGCCAAGCTTGTAAAAGCTACATTGTGTCTTCATCCATCTTACTCACTGGACCTGGCAATATGTGACTTCTGGCTCTTCCCCAAAGTCAAAAGGACCACAAAAGGTGAATTGTTTGATGTTAAATGTAAAACATTTAGTACAATGTTTGATCTACAATTAAATGCTCAATATATGTTAGCTTATCTAGCTGTTGTTTTAAGTGAATCCTAGCTTCACCCCTTAATAACGGCACTGTGGCCTTTAACAAGCCACTCAGTATGCAAAATCTTCAACTTTCTCATTTATAAAATGCGGTTCATACCCCACATAACAGTAGTTGCAATTAAATACAGAAATTACGCATGGTCATTGATTGGCAGAACTCCACCCAATCACGTGAGAGCTTCCAAGAAGCACTAAAAAAGTGAGGGCAGCTACAGTCTTCACCTGGAGTGCCCCAAAGGCTCACGTGTTTACTCATCAGCCTGCGACGCCATGAGGGAAGGGCCAGAACCTGCAGGACTCGGGGCAGAGCAGAAGGAAGACGGGTTGCTGGGGCTGTGCCTTTGAGGGGGATACTGGACCCTGTTCCCTTCTTCTAACTTTTGCTCTACCACTTGCTCTCTGCCATAATGTTCTGCCCCCGAGAGGCCAAAAGCCAAGAGTCAATCAGCCATGCACTGAAATCTAAACAAATCTTTGGCCCTCTAAGTCAATTACCTCAGGTATTTTGTCACCACAATAAAATGCTGACAAACACAACTTTTGACTGAGAAAAGCATTTTCACTTTGCAAGAAAGTAGCTGTTATTTTTCTTCTGTGAGAAAATAATACAAAACTAGTAATTTAATGTGAATAAAAATGTGTTTATTATGTTCCTTAAAGAAACAAATCTTGGTTACAGGGTACACGATGTGCAAAGATGAGAAAAACCAATGGTCACTGCTAGTGTGGGGGCTTCCTTCCTTACTAAACTTAACTCAAACAGCCAAGCAGCCACAAGTTAAATACATCAAATCTAGTATGATAATTACAATACTGTTATATAAAAACAATGAAGATTTTCTACATTCAGGAGTTGATCTGATCCGACAAGTCTTGCACTAGAAACTCACCATCCTGTAGCAAAAATTAAAATGTTCGTAATGAGAATCACATAGTGAACTCTGCATAACTAAATAAAATATTTCCTCTAGCCTCCCACTAACTCTGTGTTTCTTCTAACGATAAATTACTAGGTTGGTTTTTATTGGTCCCAAATTATCTGCTACCTAAACAAAATGAATTATACTACTATTTCATTCTGGCTGTTTAAAGGTACAATTATAAATATATTTTTGCTGCTACTGTAATATTCAAGATTTACCTTTTAAAGAATCACTTTCATGATTCCCAAGATTAAACGTCAATTAATAATCACTGTTATCTGATATGAGACAACATAAAATTCACAAAGCAGCTGACCAGACTGATGACACCTAAGCTGGGAGATGACGAATATCTCTATGTGACCCTAAGCCCTGCAGTAGCAGATGCAAAGCAAGTAAGCATGAGGCAAAAGTAATCTGACTGCTGCTCTGTTACACACTGCGTTAGATTTTTACTCTCTTGAGTTATTTTCTGTGGCTGTGGCACAGCTGGTGAATCTAAATCAGGAACATTATAAATTCTCAATTTAGTTTTCCTAATAAAAATTCAGAGTTATAACCTGCATGACCACAGATAAACACTACTGGAAATGCAGCCAGCGAGCCATTTGATATATTTGATATATATTAATATGTGCACTCGACATAGTTTATTTGGCATTATCTAATGGAGGCTGGCTTATAGGGAATAAAGTGGTAGAAGGTTTTTACTGATGTGAATTTGGACATAGCTGACATGTTGTATACTTCACGATAACCACTGCTGTTTAAATATGGTTTCCTAGAAATGGTTATAGTACAAACTAGATTCAAAACATCTCAGTTTGCGATTTCATTGTGTGAACTACACAAAGCAATTATCATATCTTTTTCCTCTCTACGATTCCAACAGCGAATCCACCATGTATAAATAAAGCTATAAATAACTTGTCATGTGTAATCTTCATCCAGTCAGCATCTTAAAACATGAAACAGGAAAATATTTATTTTCCCTGTTTGCTCAAAATATGGCATAAGCACTTATAAAATGTAAAGAAAAACACACAGAAGACTTAGTTTTCCACGTTTGTTGGTTTTCATACAGGTGTTAAATATAAACTAGATAGAGGAGCTTTTGCAACACAAGTTGTTTCCACCTCACATTCTGACTGTATTGATGAAAGTACAAGATTTGGCACAAGTAAAACAGGGTTCATCCTCTGAGACCCGGGGATTGGCCCATTTGTAGTTTGGCCACAAAGAATCTATGCAAAGTCAGACTCTAGAAATCAAGTTCAAAAGAGCCTACTTGCAACTGAAAGTACAGTCAAGTGAAATTGGTACCAGACATTTATGAGGAACCAAAAACATCCACGCTAATTACAGTTAAAATTATCCATGTTGCTCATCAGGAAAGAGTACTTCAAACTACTACACAGCATATAATTCTAAGGCACGTGCGTGTGTGTGTATGTGTGTGTGTGTGTGTGTGTGTACAGAAATATGGGCCCTGGGGAAAAGGTAAAGAATGAAGGCAGCATAGAGAAATAGAAAGACAAAGTGCAGCACAATACGTGGAAAACAGTAGCTTCTAATCAAAAAGAAAACATGTCCGGTCACAGTTTAGTTTAGTTCAGGCTTGGAGCACCGAGCTGTAATCCAAGGATATCTAAAATGCTTTCGTAGCTTCCCAAGTAACATAATACAGAAGATCTGGAATGAGAATTTAGGATTTTAATCTCAGTTCTGACACCCAGTAGTTAAGCGACCTCAATGAAGTCACAACCTTGGAGTGGGCATAATCACAGTTAGAGTTAGCTTTCCAGAGCTACTATCGGGATTAAATGAAAGACATATATATGCATATAATTTTTCAACCTATAAGTCCCTTTACAAACACTACTAACCCACATCAAATAAAATATAACAGGGTTCCAAGTCATTTGTACCTAAAATCTCAGAAGGATACTTACAATAAGCCCTGTTTATAGAAATAAACTTTTGGTATTCATCACTTGTTTCCAAACAAATAAGACGACAATATAATAAATATCCTCTGAGTTGACTTTTCAGACTATACTGAAAAAACTAAAAGAATTTCGACTAATTTTGACATAGTTTGTTTCCTTTACATTCCCTTCTAGCTTTACTCAAATGAGTGCCTGCACAATGGTCACTACTTAAGTGAGTTCCACTTTCATTTAAAGATTTGTTCAGACAACTACGGTTCGTCTCTCTCCTACACATACGCACAGGCCTCTGGTCACAAATCCCTTTTAACCTGTTATCTTATTTAGGTCATCACCACAACTGGTGAGAGAGTTGTCACAACTGCATTTTACAAATATGAGAGATCGCAGGTTTTGTGAAGGTACATAAATTTGGCAAAAGTACTCTAATGGTGGCTGGATTTCCAACCCAGCTCATTGGTGTTATGAGCTCCATCTATTACCACTCTGGTAAGTCAAACTGCTAAGCCTCAGTAGCATAGTAATTCTCGTAGCTCTACTCTGCACAAGTTCCATACTCCCATCTACTAGGATACTATGATTATCTATAGACTATAGTCTATAGTCTATAGCTAATAGTTACTATTAACTTTCTATAGACTGGACCTGTCAAACAAAGTTGCTTCAGTATATTTACTCAGAATTAAGACTGATTAAAAAAAAATTACTCCCCATTGGTCCTCACAAGCTTGGGAAAACCAAATACCTAAAAGACAGAACAAAAAATTAAGAAATATCAAATAAAAATATTTTAAAGAAAAAAATTTTAGCCACCGTGTCGTGATAGTTTCCAAAAGTGGTATTTTTGGTCAGATTTTATAATACTTTTTGGCTACCAAAAGCCAGAAACTCAACAAGATTAAAATAAAAACCTCTGAATATCTGCAAATCAGTGTTAAAACAGAAATAAAGAAATTAAACAAGGCCAAAGATGATTCTCAATTTTAAAGTCTGTCAAAAGTGCCAAACACGGTGACAAGCATGTGTACCTCCAGCTATTGGGAGGCCAAGGTCGGAAAAACACCTCAGCTCCCAGCTTCACAGGACATCGGGGCAAGACCCTGCAGGACGGCAGGGAAGGGGAGGACGGGCATGGCAGGGAGGAGAGGAGGAAGAAAGAAGTTCTGAGTAGCCTCTCTCAAAGTTTATCATTTTTGTAACAAAAATGGCACAGCTATGGTCAAGGACAAAATAATTCTCAAAAAGAATATACTGTGCTCGAAGTATTAGGAAAACCGCTTGTCAGATAAATGGTAATCTCTTTCACATGGGTCAAATATAAATGTCAGGGTAGGATAAATATAAATAATAAGACACAAATTTTATAAATTATAACTCCAGACTAAATTAATCTAGTGGAAAATAGTATCTTGAGAATTGAGCCTTCAAAACAGCCTATGACATGAAACAGCAGTGACAATATTCACAACATGTCAGCGTCTAATTTTCTCATCCTGTTTACATGCTCACTGGCATCTCTGCTAACTCTGGTGAAACTCAAGTCCAGCTCCACTTAAAACACCACGTGTGTGTGGCAGACAACAGAAGGGTTACCGAGGCCCTGGGAGGGGGCCTGCAGCCCCAGATGCAGCTGGTGCGGGAGCCCACAGCCTCCCCCCACTCGAGGCCAGGCCTTCTCTGCTGACCCCTACGTGGCACCTAGGCCCAGTGGAAACACAAAGCCTCAGCCAGGTTAGCCAGATCTAAGAAAACCCTGGGGGGCTACACTTGCTCTGGAGCTTGCTGCCAGCTTGGCAGAGGCTCTGGCAGTTCTGTGTGTCAGTTCAGTTTCTCCATTTCTCCCTCTGGCCCACCCTACTGTCCTCTTTCCTTTCTCAAGTGATCTTTTGTCGTTCTCCTTTTCTTTCTCTTTCCCCTCTGGTGCGAGGGGTCTGAGTCTGGGCTGGTGCACGTTAGTCAAGTGCCCTACCGTCAAGCTATAGTTCCAGCCTGACTGCTAATCTTCAACAACATTCTGCACCTCAAATTCTATTTCAGCATCTGCTTCTGGAAAGCTCAAACTTTGACAATGTACACCCCGATGCTTTCCTGAAGACTAAACAAAAAGTTTTCTGATAACAGACAAGAGGTATCTGAAACATATAAAGAATTCTGGCAACTCAACAATACAAAGAAAAATAATTAAAAAGTGGGCAAAGGACAGGAATAGGCAAATGTCACAAAATGTGATATATCCATACAATGACGAACACTGATTATTAAAAGGAACAAGGGACCAAAGCATGCCACAGCGAGAATGATCTTGAAAAGGTGCTTAAGGGAATGAATCCAGGTACGTTCCTGTGAAATGTCCAGAATGGGCAAAACCACAGAAACCAGAAAATATATCCATGGTTTCCAGGGGGTCGGAGAAATGGGCCATGGAAGGAGGCCTCACTGTAAATAGGGATGTGGCTTTTTTGATGGCTGCAATATCCTAATACATGAGTTCTCTCCTGGGTACTGTGGGCCTCTAACTGTGCCAGGGCCCATGCCCGTGCCCATGCCTGTGCCCACTTTGTTTGATGTCTGCTTGGAGGCTCTCTGAGAAAGCTGGCTAAAACTTGGTAGACCACAGAATCACTCTGGTCACGATTAGCTAATTCTCCTGGTAATAGCACCCAATTTCTAACAAAGTGAAGGAAAAAAAAGAAAAAGAAAGAGAAAAGGACGGAATTTCTGTATCATTGAGAATATAGAGGATTCAGCAAGACAGTTTACTAAAAATTGATACATGAAAATTGTGTCTTTAAAATATCAGCAAAAATCAGTTACAAGGAAAAATATTTTTACAAAAATATATTATTTATGGCAAAAAAGTAAAACCTTTGCAGTTGTAAGTACAACAAATTCTGCTGTTATTGTTAGATGTAGAAAGTTATAAAATATTACTGAAAGGCATTAAAGAAAACCAAAATACATGGATAGAAAAACTGCATACTGCAAACAGACTTGCTTACCTCTTAATTATGTGTGCATTTAATGCAATTCTATTCCAAATTAAGTGTGTTTTTTTGGGGTTTTTTGTTTTTAATAAAAGTTAAAAACCTGGGGGCTGGAGATTTAGCTCAGTGGTTCCGGCACCTGTCTTGCAAGTGCAAGGGCCCAGGTTTGATCCCGGGTTAACCACATACCATACTGGGTGTGGAGACTCACGCCCAGCAGCAATCAGTACCACACACCAAGGTGCCGGGCGTGGTGGCTCACGCCTGTAATCCCAGCACTCGGGAGGCAGAGGCAGGAGGATTGCTGTGATGTGAGCTGGAGGCTGAACTCAGGGCCAGCCTGAACTACAAAACGAGACCCTGTCCCCCCCCAAAAAAAGTTAAAAACCTAATTCAGAAAGTTATATTGAAGACAAATGACAAAGAATGGATAACACATTTCAAAAGAAGAAGAATATAATATGAACACTTGCTTTACTGGATTTCACAGTAAGTACTAAAGTATGTCGGTCGTATTAGAATTAACAAATTGGCAAAGAGATGAAACTCCAGAACTGAAGCATATCACAGATTTATGTGACAGCTATGACAATATCACTGCATCAGCAAAGGACAGACTTTTTAATAACTAGAACAGCTGGTTAACCACATAGTAAGACTAAGAAATTAGATACCTACGCCTACTCCATTCATAAAAGTCAGTCTTGAATTAAGGGCATGAATGTTCAAAGAAAACTATAAATGTATTGGTGGAAAATGTAGATTATACTACTTTTATGTTAGGGTAGAGACTATAACTTCAGTGAGATACTTTAAAACTTACTATGCTACAAAAAAATCAAGCAGCCTGACAATACCAAATATTAAAAGAATACTGGTCAAAAGATAAATCAGGAAAATTTTGAAAATGAGCAGCATGAGATTTCCAAGTTAAATACTCTCATACTCTTCAACACAGCAGCTGTACACTTTGATGCACTGTGATGAGGAAGGCAGATTATCACCTTGATCGCTGCGTGTGTCTGGCTGGCTCATGCAGGGGCGACTCCATCCGTGAACACTTGGCCTTTCCCTCTCTGGTGCTGTTCCCTGCTCTGACTCACACAGAACTGTGACCCTGGGTCCAGGTTCCCCCATTCGGTTTCTCAGCTACTATGAACTAAGCAGCTCGCTGTCCTACCCTTCCCCCACTGTGCTTCTGTGTTAATACCAGCCACCCATAGACTGAATCCTCTGAAACCATGTGCCTATTAAACCATTTCTTTTCTTTAAACTGTGGGAGTCAGCTACTTATTACCAGCAACAGAAAAGCTAACTAACAGTCTTATACATTTGTGTCAGGCTACACGTATGAAGAATACTAGATGATCAGCACAGCAAGTACACATCACCATAACGCCATCACCGAAACTCAACTGATTCCTTGCCTCTTGTGTGAAGAGCAACACACTGAATAAAAATGTACTAACTCAAATTTTTTTATCAGCTGTTAAACTGAGTATTTAAAAATCTGAGTGAAAAAAGTAACAATATCCTATAACTTTATAAGGAATTATTTTAATATATAATCTTGTACTTCTGGATATAGAAGCACATACTTCTATATCCAGGATACTATTCTTGAGTAGTTTTTATTAAAACTACTCAAATATGTCTTTTATGGGTTTTTTTTGGGGGGGGGTTGGTAGTAAGTATAAAAGTAAAATCCTTGAAGACATATAAATCATTGAACTTTGTAAGCACTGGTGTAGGGGACAATTACAAACAACTTATAAATGAAAGATGTGGGCTAAGAATTCAGCTCGGAATAATCTGTCCCTTGGCTGCTAAAAGATGGGCTCATCCAGCCACAAACAAATATCTACCACAAAGGCTCTGCCAGTCTTTTGACATGATGCAAAAAAATGAGCTCTAATTCCAAGACAAAAAAAACCCCAAAACTGTTTTCCTTGTTTTTCCAAAATAAGGTGGAAAAGAGAAATGCTGTAACAGCAGCCACTGGAGGGAGGACTTGATGCTCGAATGAGAACAAAACAAACGTAAAGCACTTTATCTGGTGCTTTGTTGGAACATAACATTTTGTTAAATCCATTTCTATTTGTTTAAATGACAAATGCTGAAAATACTGCTTTTTCTGCATGAGAGTTAAACATCCTTTCACTGAAAAACAGATGTTGATTCAACTGTCCTTTATGGGCACACAAATTAGCAGCAAGAAAATTATAAAGCTCCCCGGACTGGCAGAATTAGTACTCTTATTCTAAGTATAAATTCAAAGGCATATAGTTAACACTAAACAAATCTGTATTTTGCTCATTTGAAATGTAACCTATTAATTTTGGTAAAGAACCTCGGGCACTATTGATTCTAAAAGTCACTATCAGAAATTCAACTGTAAATTGCCAAAGCTTTGTAAATACACTGTGACACTGTTGTTGATGTAGAAAGGGCTTCGGTTTGTTTTAATTAAAACTACTCAAATGTATTAATAATTGATTTTAAGCTAATGTTATATACATGCATTCATATCACAGATCCTAAAGAAAGTTGTAGCCCCAATGATGGTCTTTTTCCGATTTGTTCACGGGAATATTACTAAAATTAGGTCTAATTAAAAGTTCCACACGTAGAACTGGAAAAGCACAAAATAACACTCACTTCCATTATAAATGTGATTGTACACCATACAGTAGACACCGGGTCTGTGTAAAGTCTTGAAACAATTCCAAAGTTAGCAGCATCTCTTCCCGTTTAAAATGATTTGTTACACCCCCAGTACTTCGGGGCTAACTTCTTCAACTCAGCAAACCTAATGTGAGTTAATCAAGAACCATTCAGAAGAAAAAGCAAGAACCAGAGCTGAGATTTAGCTCAGTGGTACTGTGCCTGACTCTGCAAGTGCACAGTCCTTAGTCTGAGCCCCAACAGTAAGGGGAAAAAAAAAATTAAAATATACAGTAAACTCTAAAATAAATCCCAAGGAAAGCACAGAAATTCAGCAGACAAGATAGCCATATGAATAGGGAATATTTCACTTAGAAAAAGTTTTCAAAAATCTATTCAGTAGAAGGTCAAAAGAAACATGTAGCAGTTACCAATTAAAATCTGGTGTACCGTATTATACCAAGATACAATTCTAAAATACTGTGAGTTTATTCACATTCTAAATGCACTTGGAAATTTACTATTTCAGAGCTTTGGTAATATAATGTTTAGTTTTAATTTTGAGTTTGAAACACTCATAACAAGTAGCCCATCGATTCTATAGATGAGATGTGTATTATACTTTAAGGCTGAAATAAACTGCAACAGGATGAAGTGGCTGCTTCTCTGATTGCAGCCGCAATCAGAGCAGTACATTTACAGAAAACAGAGGAAGCTGGGCTCTGATAATCATATATTTCATGATTATAGCCTGCCTCTCTAAAGAACAAACCTTTGGTGATTTTAGGTTAACTTCATCCAAAATAAATTACACCATTTTGCTAAGAATTTGTCTTTCAGGGCCGGGGATTTAGCTCAGTAGTTCCGGCGCCTGTCTTGCAAGCGCACGGACCTGGGTTCAATTCCCCGTGACCACATATCATACTGGGTGTGGAGACTCACAGCCAGCAGCAACCAGTACCACATACCACAGTGCTGGGCGTGGTGCCTCACGCCTGTAATCCCAGCACTCGGGAGGCAGAGGCAGGAAGATTGCTGAGATGTGAGTTGGAGGCTGAGCTCAGGGACAGCCTGAACTACAAAGCGAGACCCTGTCTCAAAAAACAAAACAAAACAAAAAATAAATAAAATTCACTGGTTAATATCAAATTTAAGCTGAAAGATGTTCAAAACACTTCAATTATCAGATACTTTTCATTCACTAATCACCCTGGCTGAAATATTTTTCCTACATGGTGTTTTTGCCTAAATCCCCTACATGAGCTTTGTGTATCACGGTCTGCTGTGTATGGGCCACATTGCCTTCGAGAAAACAGACTATGCTTTATTGGTTGGACAATTCTTAAGCATGCATTATGTGTTCAAAAACACTGGCTTAAGTGGGGACTGTTTACAAAGTAACTGAGGCCTATAAAGCATATGAAAATGCAGCGAATACTGTAATTCACGAAAAAAAAAGAGTGCATTTCACTGTCTGAATTAGATCTACATATCTGCATAAAAAACTTATACCAAGTAATATTATTTTAAATGACATTATTAATTATCCAAATAATAACACTTGATACTATTACAATATATGGTGGAGTTTAGGTAATATTTATCAATTTTGCATTTAAAAGGGTGCTATACCTACTAGTTATAGTAGTAGTCACAGTCAGGGTCTCATTCATAAGGAAGCAATACACACTGAAAGTAAACATGTAAACAGAAGTAAACATGGTGTCATTTCAATCTTGCTGGGGTCAGTGTCTAATAAAATAATTTAGGGTTAAAAAAAAAAAACAGGCTAAAAACTTGGCTTGAGGCACAGGCAGAATTTTCTATTTCTCCTAAATTTAAATCCACTTCTAGGAACAATTAACTTTACACAAGCAGAGCTGCATAAAGAATGTAAACGGTGAAGCCAGACATCGATATAAGATCTTTAACATTCATGTAATAACCATTTGGCCCAATGGCTATACAAGACTAATCAAAAGAGGAACTTTGAATTAAGAAGACAGCAGAAGAGAAAAAAAGCCACTCCTCCCCTCAGAAGTCATTAATTCTCCCTTTCACGTCAATATATAAAACACTTCTTAAATATTTTATTGGCATAGACTTTAAATATGTGACAGTCATTGGCAAGTTAGCTCATAAATGGTAATGGGGAGAACCAGAAGATTCCAAACCACAATAAATAATATAGAAACATTTGAGCACAACAAAACACATTTCAGCTCTGCTTTTCCATTAAGTCCACTGATTCTCGAATGCTAGGTAAACAGAAGACAGTAGAACAATCATGGACTAAACTAGCAGAAATTCTGTAACACAGTAAGCCTTTGCCCTAAATTCAAAAACAATATGAGAAGGTCTCAGGAGCACAGAACCAGAGCTGATAAACACAGTTCAAAATGCAAAGCTTCTGATTCTTCACGGCAATCTATGATTTCTTAAGTAATACATACCTTCGGGGTATAGAGATCAGTATATACAAAATTTACTATATGATAAATTAGTGAACCAAATACTAGAGGCTAACTGCCCAATCCACATCTAAAGAGTTCACTGAATTTTAATGATTTATAGTTAATCATAAATACCACCTGTAGGTAGTTACTTACCAAACCATACTGGGCATCAATAGAAGGTAACAAAGTTCTCTAATCTACAGAGGGAACTTAACTATGAGAAGACCAATGAATTATCAGGCTAAATGTCAGTATTAATTGTAAAAGCACAGAGTAATTGGTGAAAATCAAAAATGAAAAAAAAATGTATTCTTTTTCCTTAGGATTAAAAATGAGAACAATGCTCACTTTCACCACAAAATGAATTAAGATGCTAAAATGTGAACAGGGTACATAAAATGTAGTATTTCAGTAGCTTTGCTTTTAAATTTATGAATAAGCTTCCTTTCACTATTAAGTGAACTGAAAGAATTAAATGTGGATATGGTACATGAAATGCAGTATGTGACTGGTTTTGTTCACAAATTTATTACAAAGTGAACTTTTTAGATACACTGATAACCTACTTGCTCAGTACAGGATGCTTAGGATAGTGTACAGGCAGATTAGAAACAAATAAAATTGCCCTTAGTGTATTTTCTGTTTATGTAAAAACCTCAAGGAAATTACAAAGTCACTACTATTGCTAATAAATGAATTTAGCAAGGAGGTAGGGTAAAATGCAAATATATAAAAATCAACTATATATGTATGTGTATTAAAAGATAAGAAGGAAATTTTTGGTTGTGTTAAAAAAACATAAGAGACCTAAAAATAAACTTAATAGAAGACACTTAAGACTGCTCTACTCAAAGATACTTCATTGAGAGAAATTACAGAAGCCTCAAATAAATGGAAAGAGTCAGAAATTTCAAAACTTTTAAGATGGAATTTCTCCCCAAATTTCTCCTCAAATAAATGGAAAGCAATACTAAGTTCATGAATCAGAAAATTCAAAATTTGGGGCAGGGGATTTGGCTCAGTGGTTCTGGCGCCTGTCTTGCAAGTGCAAGGACCTGGGTTTGATCCCCAGTTAACCATATACAATACCGGGCGTGGAGACTCACGCCCAGCAGCAATCAGTACCACACACCAAGGTGCCGGGCGTGGTGGCTCACGCCTGTAATCCCAGCACTCGGGAGGCAGAGGCAGGAGGATTGCTTTGATGTGAGTTGGAGGCTGAGCTCAGGGCCAGCCTGAACTACAAAGCGAGACCCTGTCTCAAAAAAAAAAAAAAAAAAAAAAAAAGAAAGAAAATTCAAAATTTTTGATTAATTAATTGATTGATTAATTAAGATGGAATCCCTCCCCAAACTAACAGATTCAACACAAGCCTATTTAAATAATAACAAGACACTCTGTAGATAGTGACAAGTTAACTCTAATGCCCTTAGAGAAATGCGGAAGACTAAGGATAAACAAAGAGAATTTCAGGACACAAGATGGAAGATACACCCTAGCTATTTAATTTCAAGATATCACAGAACGACAGTAATCAGAACAGTTTGCAGTTTAGCATGAGGAGAGGAAGGGAAAGAGGGAGGGAGGGAGGGGAGAAGGGAAGGAGGGATTCGACTAAAACTAGAACAACACAGATAATTAATCAACTTCTGACCAAGACAAGGTTGTTTAACAGGAAAAATTATTTTCAATAAACATGGCTGATTCAAATGAGAAAATATTTGTTACTGACAGAAATACGCATTATTTTGACTGTGATGACAGTTTCTTGGGTGTTTGCCAAGACAGATCAAATTACACATTTTCAATATGTAGTATATTAGATTTCAATTATAACTTAATAGTTATAATAGACAAAAGTTAGATTTTTCGTATGTTAAAATGGTAATTGACATGAGTTATTTTCTTACAATAAAATTTTTATATATTATGGTACTACCAATCCCATGGTTATGCATAGATGTATATTTCTTAGATTGTTCTAAGAAATATACATCTACGCATAAAATCTAAGAAATATACATCTAAATATATATCTATACATCCAATATATCTAAGAAATATAACCCACTACAGTACTTGAGAAGGGATTATTTCATTTCAGTCAAGCTTTCAGATTCTGTATTAAACACAGGTGACACAAAAAGTGGCACAGTACCCTGTATGCTTAAAATAACTGCCTCTGCAGTGCCGGGCGTGGTGGCTCACGCCTGTAATCCCAGCACTCGGGAGGCAGAGGCAGGAGGATTGCTGTGATGTGAGTTTGAGGCTGAGCTCAGGGCCAGCCTGAACCACAAAGCGAGACCCTGTCTCAAAAAAAAAAAACAAAAAAAAACCCACTGCCTCTGGAGTTCAGAATGGGCTTGGGTCACTCATTCTGGAAAGGCATGCTGTGAGCACCATCGTGGAACAGTGTGCGTGGTAAGGAACTGAAGCTTCCTGCCCACAGTAACACGAGTGAATGCACAACTGGATTTCATAGATCTAAATTACAAACCTGGCTGACATTGTCACATACCCTAGACCAGAACTATCCAGCTCAGTAGCACCTAGATTTCTGGCCCTAAGAAAGTATGTGGGATAATAAATGCTTTTATACTTAAACTGCTAACTTTTGGAATAACTTATTACACAGCAATAGACAACGTATATTTAAATTCCCGGTGAATTCGTAAATATCACTTATGCTCCTAGATTCATTAGTTTTCATCATCACTGAACTGACAACATATTGCTTAGTGATTTTCCAATTCATCAATAATTTATTTTCCACATGAGGAAGGAATTCCTTTAGATTTGTCAAAACAAGTATGCTATCTTCTGTAGTCTTAAGATTTTGAAAAATAGTAAAATATTAGCATGCATAGTATAATATTTTCAGTAGTAAGTGCTGACCTGGCTACAATCCTTCTTCATTTTAAGAGAAGAAAATGAAAATGAGAGTAAAAAAAACCTCCCATGTTTAAATTAAAACATTTAAAAACAAACACATATGCTTGTTTTGATAAAAATAATTATACATGCTTCTTGTTGAGAAAAATATTCAGAGTAAACAAGGTTGTTTTCAATAGTTAGCGATGACAAAATTGAAATGCCTGCTTTCTGAGCAGTCCCTGTGTAACATCTGATGCTGAGAAAACTTTCATCATCATGATTACATTGTTCCAAAATAATGACATGATTAACAATGATACTCACAACTAATCACAACTACCTATAAAATATGTAAGCATACACTGACTTTATATATTGGCACTCATGAAAAGTAGAAGACTTTACAAAAAAAAAAAAAGGAATCCTCTACTTAGATGCTGAAGATACAAATGTCCTTGATTGAAATAAATTTTATTGAACCCTAGAATCAAACTTTCACACAATCTTTTTAAAGGTAAAGCCAGAGCCCAACCCAAAGGACAGACCGCTCTCCTGACAATAACTAAAAGACAGAGCCCAAAGAGCAGAGTGGAAAAAGATTTAATATACAGCATAAGATACTTCCAAGTTTTTGAATAATTTCAGACAACGCAAATTTAAAATAAAAATTCGGAACACTGAGCCCATCGATTTCTATACCGCTTTACCAAAGCACAAAGAATCTAATCGGAACAACTATAAAATGAGACTGGCCACTATTTACTGTGTTACTATGCTGAGACTAGCTTAACATATTCCACAGAGAGAGTGTCTTTAACAACAGTAACATTTTCTCACAATTCTGGAGGGTGACATCCACAACAGTGAGTCTGTGTTAAGGGCTCTCTTCATGCCTTGAAGAGAAGTACGTGGTCACTAGAAAGAGAGCTCTCTGCTGTCTCTGCTAAGAGAGACACTAATCCTGCAGGATCAGGGAACCATCCTTGCAATCTCATTTAATGTTATTCTAAATACAGCCTAATTGGGTGTTAGGGTTTCAACATATAAATGGGAGGTGGTAATTTGATCTATTCAATCCACAGCATATGAACAAATTAACAGCCAAGTAGGGATCCCACAAGAGATATGGTACAGTGTTTAGAGTTTTTATTAGGGTTCCATTACCCAGACATGACTAACTGGCCACCCACATCCCTGAGCTCAGTCGCCAGACCCACTAATTCCACAGGACCCCAAACCCCCATCCTAACTCCCTCACGTGGGTAGTATTTCTGGCCTGGACATCCTCACGCTAAGGCTGTAACAATACAGCCAGCTCCCAACCTAAATCATGTTAGACTGGGTAGCCCAATTCCTATAGGCAAATAAACAAAGATGCTAAATATCATCAGTCAGGAGGTACAGACAAAGGTCAGACCTCTTTTATGGGCAACACTGAATTTTTTACAAAATGTGACACAAGAAACCATTTAATATTTTCTATTACTACTGAGGCAAATCTAAGTTTTTTACAATTCACACCAGCCCTCTCTCCCATAGTCATGTGCAGTGTCCCCCTCTATGAGGTGGATCCTATCTTCAATTCCATATTTTCTCTTGTCGTTACTGCACAACTCTTTTTGTTTTTATACATACCAGTCTACTGAGTGTTGCTTCTTCTGTCCAGAGTATTTCTGCTTTATTTTATATCACTCATTCTTAGATGTTCAAGTCAGGCACTGAAAATATAAAAAGCCTTCCCGTAATCCCATAGCGTCCTGTACATACTTCTGTCATAAAATAGAACATTTTGGTAAGTCTCATCTTCACAGCAGAAATCCCAACCAGCATATAATACCCTCAAGTATGGGGTCCAGATTGCCTTATAACCACGTATCTGTATCTGAACGTCTTTTGAATGAAAGATCTTATCCAATTCTTGCTGTATTTTTCTTTCCTCGTATTTCAGTTCACCGAGACTCTAGGCTTTTCCTTATTCCTTTATCCATATTGTTCCCTACAACCAGAATGCTATCTCTGTGCAGCTCTGGCTGGCACATTTCTTTTATATCTGAATTTCTTCAACCTACCTAATCTGATCCTTTTAGCACACCACTCCCCAATTCCAAAGCTTGACCATTTAAGATAAATATCCCAAAGCACACCCGAGGAAAGGCGCTGAACCACACGAATCAACATGATAAAGTTCTACAAGTAGAATCTTCTCAATGGTGTACACAAAAATGATGACATGAAAAAGAATGGAACACTTCAAATCAAGAGAACATAGCGTCCTTATCAGTGAGTCAATCTTTTCACAGTTTTAACTTAACTCAAATTGGGTTATAATTTTCATTAGAATTCCTGTTTATTCCTTCTTCTATACAAGACTTATAAAACAAAGCTAAGCTTTGTACACAAAAAGGGTTTGGCGCCACCATCTTGGATCTTTATTCTGAAACACTTTTTAAATAGAAGCAGTGTGCCTGTTGAGCCACATATATTATCTTTCCTGCTGCTTTCCCAAACCTGACCTAATATTTTGGCAGAGTGATCAGCAGGAGGTAGGAACACCAGCTATATCCCAAAGCAATGAGGACTAACACTGCTGAGTCAAGTTGCAATCATTCCTGTAAAGAGCAATTAAAGGGCTTTACCAAGGCCCAAACTCACAACCCCAGCCTTATTACCACCTCTCTAATCTCTGAGCAAATCAAGCCTACATGTATTATCAATCTAAGCGATGGTTAAAATAAGTATAAAATTTGTTATAACAAAATGAGTAAACACAATAAATGTTTAGTTTCAATAATCTGTCCTCACAGAGATATTTTCTCTGACCTCCCCCCAAAAGTATTTCAGTTATGTATAGTACAGAGCACAGTTTCCCCCAAAAAGGAAACACTGTTAGAGAAAGCAGACAACACTGCCGCCTCAAAACTTGTCTATAACCGAGCTGTGAAACCTGACCAAGTTAGTCATCTGCTCCCTCACCTGTAGCAAGTTCTTCAACTTTAGTTTGTCAAGGGATGATAAGTCAAACTACGGTACAATTTTTCACTCATTACTTAAACTAATGAATCCACGTAAGTAAGTTTTATAACTCAGTTAACTAAATGCTATACCCCGAAAGAATCTCAAATAGCAAATGTACAAAACATTCAGTTTAAAAACAAATGAAAATTTCATGCTACCTTAAACTAATGGACATTTGGACATTGTTTATTTTTAAATCCCTTTCCTTGTTAAACAGATTAGATACATAAATTTAATAACATTGGACTCTGTTAGATTACACACCCAATTATTCAATTAAGTCTCACTATTCTACAAATGGCAGAGATGTGGTACATGGTTTGAAGAACACAGTTTATTTCTGTAGGGTTAGACACAGCACACTTTCCACGTGCTGCTGATGTCCAGGAAGTGGCATATACGTTACTTGCTATACAGTAGATCTTCCTAAGCTAATATACCTCATTTCAGAACCACAAAGTGAAAAGCAGCGGGCAACCTGCTGTCTACCCTGTCCCCGTCCCACTCCAATCTACAGAACTTTATTAGTTTCTGTCAGTTCATTGTTGGGCTGTCTCTCTTCTGTTGTCAGTTCTGATGCTCATTGTTTATCATTGTTATTGGTCTTTTCTGCCACTGTCCATCTAGCTATATTCAACTGTGATATTGCTATCCCACACATCTTTTCTCTATCTCTTCATCGTTTCCCCCCCCCCCTTATCTGTTTCTGGCTCTTTTCAGCTACCAAACTAAAGAAGTCTACTTCAGAGGCACAGTTTGCTAATCAATATGTTTCTTTCTTTCCAAAGGGGAAAAAAATATTGCTTAAATGTAAAAAATACACCAGGGTGGTATTTGTTTTTACTGAATGGTTGTCATCACTATCTGATACCAAATTATTTGTTCATTGTTACAAAAGTTTGGACTTATTGTGGATACCTACTCTACCGACAACTGGCAAGTTTACAGTAACAGTAATGTAGGGTTAACAAGGCAACAACAGATGTGGTGGTAGACAATCCACACTTTAAAGATGCATCAAGGGGCAAAAGGCACACAAGAAAATGCTGAACATCCCCAGTTTTTAGAATACAAATCAAAAACTACAGCTACTCAGTGACATCTCTGAAAATGGCTCTTAGTAAAGACAGGAAAGGAAACTATATTTGGTGAGGATGTGGAGAAACTGGAATCCTTGTGCTCAGGTGAATGAAAAATGAACACATGTTGCAGGAAAGAGGAGGAAGTCCTGCAAAAATTAAGCAGTTTTGTGTGTCAGTCAGCTTTTCATTACCTAACAATTATCAAAACCATCAACACAAAATAAAAAGGTTCTCTCTAGGCCCACATTAGTGGAGGCCTCAGTCCGTGGGTAGTTGGCACCCAGGGTTTTGGGCCTCTGGTGGGTAGGACACCACAAACTAAAGCATCAGAAACTAAACATCCAAACTGAAGTAATTTACTGTATAATTTAGAAATTTCTTCTGGTTGATAACCAAAAGAAACAAAAATAGAAACCAGAACAGATATTTGCACACATAGGAGCATTTATTACAGGTCAAATATAGAAACAAATCAGTGTCCACGGTGTCATTATGCCTAGTGTCTAGATGTCCCCTTAAAGTCTCATGCACTCATAGATGGCACCTTTTAGAAGTGGCTGGATATATCGGGTATGAATGGAGATTAAGGACACGGGGTAGAGTACAGGTTAAGGGTATGATAACTAAATTAGTCCACTGATCGGTTGAGCATAGTTCTGGGTGTGGATAATGCAAGGGCCCACCATGGTGTGGGTGACACCACCCTGCATGGAGTAAAAAGGAAAGGCAGACTTGCTGCTTGCTGCCTCCTCCCTGCCAGGCCACGAACTGTTTCTCCTCTGCAATGCTCCTCTGCCAGGCCCCCATGACTTGGAGCCAGCCAAGCATGGACTGGAACCTCTACAGACTGTGAGCTGAAATAAACCTTTCCTCCTTTAACTTCAGGATATAGGGTACTGTGCCTTAGCAATGAGAAAAGTAACTAAAACAACACAGATGAACAATACTATACAACTGTACCTACACGAGGAATCTACGGTAGTCAAATTTATGGACACAGCCAGGCTTGGTGGAGCACATTTCTAATCCCAGCATTCTGGGAGGCCGAGGCAAGAGAATCACAACCTAGAGCTCAGCCAGACCAATTCAGCACCTCAGTGAGACCACAGTTTGATGCAAAGGCCATGGGTTCGGTACCTAGTACTAAAGAAGAAGAAGAAAAAAAATCACAGGCATAGAGATTAGACTAGTGGTTGTCAGGGGCTGAGGGTAGTCAAGACTGGGAAGATTAAAATTATAACATTCATGGTAAGTCTGTTTTACTTTGGTTTTTAAAAATGGCTGAATGAAAAGTAAAGTTGACATATAGGTGAGTATTTGCTACTTAGTGAATACTACACAAAATCAAGTGACAAGAAACAAAAGATAAATTATATCCAACTGGGTAAATGGTGTACAATTTTATGAGAACTCAACAAAAACTTGGGAGCATATCCACATACCTATATTAAATTCCCACATAAAAGTCTGTTGGGGAAAGTTTTAAAAAAATATGCTGTCAATATGGCCCCTCATGCACATAAAAATCACTGAATACATATTCATTTGCAAGATTTTTAAACTCTGATGCTTACAACTTTGCTATTCCAACTTAGGTCAAACACGCCTCTGCCACAGGCTCTTTATGCTAGCCTAAAACCCCTTTGTCCACACACACCTGCAGAGCTCAATTTCCCTACTTCATTCACCTCTCTACATACATATCCCTTATCCAAGAGGTTGAGCTTGAATAACCTATCTTAAACAGCATCCTCCATCACTCTCTCTCCCATTTGTTTTATTTTTCTTTTCACTATTTCTAATATATTTATTTGATTAGTGTCACTCTCCACCCACTAAAGCGTAAGCTCCAGGAGCTCAAGGACTTTCTGTTTTGTTTACTACAGTCTTCCAAGCAGCACAGGGACATTATGTAGCACACTAAAGGTGGCCAGTAGCTATTTGCTAAACGAATGTAGACGGATGCTTACACTTCATAGATTGGATTTCCCTAAGTATATTATTCCATTACTTACAAACAGCCACAGCCTCAAAGCCCCCTCATCCAGAGTATCTTTAGTCCTTCAGTGTGGGCTTTGCTGGTTAAGGGGCAGGAACAATTAGTGTAAAAGTCAAAAAAGAAACCTCCTACTAGCACTGAGATCTTAAACACATGACAATTACTGTCTGATTCAGCTTGTAAATTTACTAAATTAATATAGTATATCTGTCCCTCACTAGGAAAGATAAAGAATAACTACACACTTCTGACACTGCTTAATTAGAGCTAAAACAAGCCATATGCTGCATGACAAATATCGCATTGCACTTACTTGGATGAACATTACACGGCCCTTGTAAATGAAAACCACAGAATCTTCCTTCTATGATTTTGTGAGGACTTTTGGGAAATTAACAAATTCACTACCACCACTTGTCCTGTTCGTTTCTTTTTGTTTTGAGCTTGTCCTTAAGAGTCAAAAGATAAGTAGTCAGTTACCTGGCCCAACAGATATACATCCTAGAACACTAGAAGAGTGTGTTAAATACCTGGATGTGGGAGAGAAGCGCCCACTTTGAAGATATACCTAACTTTATTCCAGGCATAACTATTCTACTAAGCACTCATATCACATTCCAAGGAAAGGTCGCATGTTAAAAGTTTAAAGAGCATTTTATAGGTGCACTTCAACCTGTTAGTAGTTGATAACACTTTCCCTTAGGGACAAAAAAACCCAAAACACTTCAACCAGCACCTGTAATACCTGCCTGAGGGCCCAGTAGAGGAAGGTCCCAGAGACTCCCAGAAACTCACAGGCTCCGACATAAGGCAAGTGTCCAGGGCACACACGTGTCCCTCTTGCCTCCACAGTGGAAATGGCCAGTGGAAACTGCCCATCTGCACCGTCTGGGACACAGTCAGCAGTGTCCCCTGGAAACGAAGAACAGTTTCTGACAGCCTCAGAGCTCAAGGCCAGCTCCCCCGGCCTGAGACCGAGCCAAGCCAGCCCCCTGCTCGGCTGAAGCCAGGCCTGTCCCGAGCGCGGATGCTCGAGGACGCGGCTCCTACCTGAGCTCTGCCCCCAGCTACAGGGCTGCGGGGGGAGGCGGGAGGAGGCGTGGCCTTCCAGCTCGCTAGTGGAACTCCCTCGTGCGGTCGTCAGGACTTTCCCTCCGGGATCCGCACCTTCGCCAAGTTCAAGCTGCACTTCCGGGGTCTGCGGGAGACTGACTGCGTCATTACGCACGCGACGGCGGCGGCTGCGACAACCCGGAAGTGGGCGGGCGTGGTCGCTGGGTCGGTTCCTGTAGAACTAGATGGAGGTCGTAGAGAGAGGCAGATGGGAGACAAAGGTCGCCCTCTTGTTTACGAAGCTGGTTATGCTCCCCTTTTATTCTGACCATTCCATGCTTGGATCACCTTAGAGGACGAGTCATCATGAAGCCATATTCTCCCAGCAGAATTCATAGTGTGAATTTCTCACTCATGGTTTTGCAGGCTTAACCCATTCAGCTACAGAAAAGAAAGATTTGGAAGGTTAACTTTATTTCTAAATTAAAACTTAAATAAGAAGTACATGCTAGTTTCCTAATGACTCTTGTAAATTTCCTCGTTTATCATATATGACTCAAATGCAGCTCTTGGGGGTGTGTTAATACTGTTTTTACAAAATAAGGTAACCTGTTCTGCAGATAGATCCAAGACGAACAGTGAAGCCAACACTTGAAGTTTTTACTTGGTACTTCCCGGGAATTTGTTTATTTCACAACTGTAAGCTACTGAGGAGAACCGGGTGCTGGAAACAGTCAAAGGAAGCAAGGTCTGGCAGCTGGCAAGAAAAGTAACATTTAGAATACTTTTAGGAAATAATTCCAAACCCTTCTAAATAATACTGTCCTTCATTCCTACATTATTCATGTCTTAATCTCAGCTTCTTTTGTCCTCTGTAGCCCAAGGAAGATTTTTGCAATGTATTCTGCTTACTAAAATGAAAACTCAGAGTGCAGTAACTAACATTCTCAACCGCACAATAACGCCTCTCACACAACACAGCTGAATACTTGCTGAATGAATGAATGAATGACCACACCTTAAATGCTCCTTGGAGACATTTAGATGCCTACATGTCAAGAGGCCTGGAAGTTGGAAAGGGGATGCATTTTAATGGCACAAGGAAAACAGTGTTGAGAAATGTCCTTGTGAATAAAGGGGATCCCAGTTGGGTTAGCCAGAAATGAATGCTGACATGACTCAGGGCGCTACCAAAACCAACAGGGCTTCTCTGGCTGGACCTCATTTGTGGGGAAGGGATTTTAACAGAAGAGGAAGACCAGAGCCCAGTTTTGAAATTTTCTGTATTCCATACTGAGTAATTTGAATTTGTGCTGTAAACAATCAAGAAAACTGAAGATATTTTAAATGGAGGAATGAAATAAATACACTTCTATTTTGGTAGATTCTGGAAACAGTGGACTTATTTCGCTAAAAACCTATTGCTTCTTCAAAAGATACCCTAAACCTATTCTATTTTCATCATCTCCACTGCTATCACTTCAGTCAGAAACTATAGAAATGATTCCTGAAATTATAACCTTTGCTATCACTTCAGTCCATGCTGGAAGCAGTAAATGTCTCTTAATTGTTCTACATGCTTTTATTTTTACTTTGCTGCCATCTATTTCCCAGTTATCAAAGTAAAACCTTTTAAAAATTCAAATTAGAATTTGCTGCTTTCTTGTTCAAAAATTTCAATAGCTGCCTTACTTAAATGGAATAGAATTCAGAATTTTTTTATAAACCTATGAAGTCCTGAACAATCTTGCCCCTAGTTATGCCATCTCTGTAATAAGGAAAATGGTTTAAGAAATGTAATCTCTTGTGTGACTATGCAACTCTCTTCTGTGAAAATAAAGAAGACACTGACTGAGGTTACCTGTGGTGACAGGAAAGAGATAAGTTACACTTTCCCGACAGCTGGCGGACATGCTGGCACGTGGTTGGGTGTACTCATCTCCTAAAGATGAGAATGAGATGAGGTGCCATAACGGAGTTTCTCGTGCTAGATGGCTTAAATGACGGATATTGTTTCATGAAAAATTGAAGTCCAAGATTTGGTCCCTTCTGTGACTAGCTTCTCCCTCCTAGCTTCTTTTCTTCCCTGGTAGCATTTTTAAAAATGAGGTATCACTCAATAACCATCTTTATCTTCATGTGACATTCTCCTTTAGTGTTTATTGCTGTGTTTAAATTATTTTGTGCAGGAAAACAAGTCCCATGGATTAGCACCCACTCTAATGGCCTCATTTTATCACAATTACCTCTAAAGGGCTTTATTTAAATTTTATTTTATTTTATTTTTAAATAAAGTCACATTCTCAATTACTGATAGTCAAGACTTCAATGTATCACTTTAGTGGGACAAAATTCAACCCATAACATCGAGATGGAATTGTTTTGAAAAGAGGAGAGAGGCAACTGTAGTAGAAATAAGGGAAAGAGAAGCAAACCTCACACCAGCGAGGTTGTGTGAAGTAAGCTTCCAGAAAGAGAGCCACACTTAGGGGACAGGAATATTATAGTTTCTGGCTTTGGAGTGGATCTCCAAAAAGTTACCAAAATGGACTGAAGGACTGAAAGCAAAAGCTTTTGGGTATGAAGGACCCCAAAGTAACAGAATCAATGTAGGAAGAGAAATGCTTAAAAAGTGGAGAGTCTGAGACAAAACTAAATGTCAAAACAGAAACACTTAACCTGATAAAACAGGGAAAACTCTAGAATTCCCAGGCATCAGCAAGGACTTTCTGAACAGAATCCTGGTTGCATACAAAAAAGCACTGAAAATCAAATGAGAGCATGTCAAATTAAACATGAATGCATAGCAAAATACATAATCAAGAGAATGAAAAGAAAGCTTTGAGAATGAGAAAAATTGTTGCCAGCTATTCTTTCATCAGAGTACAATCTAAACTGTATCTAGAATATATAAAAACCTCAGAAAATTAGATGTCTCCAAATAAAAGACTGAATAAAAAATGAGGAACTGAAATTAATAGACACTTCACAAAAGTACAATGACCAATAAATACATAGAAAAATGTTCAACACTGCTGGTCATTAGAGAAATGTAAAGTAAAAATGACACTAAAATTCTGTTTTACTCCAGAAAGAATGACTATGATTAAGAAAGCAAATAATACCTAATACTCATGAACCCCCTGGAAAAAAAAAAAAAAAACACTTCTACTTTGCTAGTGGAAATGTAAACTAGTAAAGCACTATGGAACTGGTATGGAGATCCCTCAAAAAACTAAAAGTAGAAATTTGACCCACCTATTTCCCTCGTAAGTATCTTCCTGAAAGAATTAAAGATATCATATTGCAGTGATACATGTATACCCATGTTTTAGCAACACAATTCATAGTAGCTTGCAACCTATATGTCCATCAACAGATGAATGGATAATAAAGGTGGTATTACATACAATGCAGTACTATTCTGTCCTAAAAATAAACTTGAGTGGCTAGTAGGGCAATGGATGCACCTGAAGACTATAATATTAAGTGAAATAAATCAGACACACAAGCTTAAATACCACCTAGTTTGCCATGTGTGGGAAAAAAACCTCAAATCATAAATAAACAGCAAAATAAAAGGTAACAAGAAGTAAGAAGACAGATCTTTCTCAAATGGGGAGAGGATCATGAGACAGAGGGAACGAATGAAAGGAGGAATCAAGATGTATTATGTATGAGTACAAATTCCACACAAGAGGTATAAACACTATGCACTGCAAACATGTAATAATAAATTTAACTGGAGAATCTGAGACAATCCAGGCCAAACCCTTCTTTCCAGATGTAAGAGGGTAAGCCTCTTGTGTGTGAAAGTGGATGTTTCATGGTTACTTTGAGCTTTACAGTCTGACATTTAAAAAACATAGAGCTAGATCCCAGAGGCTAGTCAAATCCTCACCATAAGAAAAATTTGTCCAAAATGAAAATCGACAACTCTTCTAAATCTGGAAACCACTACAGGCAGGTAGAGATGCACAGTTTGCTGGGAGGAGAAGACACGAAGAGACATAGTATCCTTAGGAAAACTGTCTTAGTTGTTTTCTGGTACTGTAACAAAATAAATGAAACAGTAATTAATAAAGATCAGAGGTTTACTTGGCTCACAGTTCTGGAGAATGGGAAATTCAAGGATGTGTTGGCCATGGAGGGTAGGTGGGAGCGGCTGTCCTCTGCCCCCGACTCTGGGGTGACAGGAGCGGTGTTGGTGGCTGCAGCAGAGTCTCTACCCCGATGAGCTGATGAGGGAGGGAAGAAGTGGTCTTGACTCAAACTCCGCAGACTCTCATTTTTTACACAAAGTTTTCATGGATTTCCTTAAATGGATGTTTTGTGATCCAGTGTTCCCCCGCAGGATGATTTCCAGAGCATTTACAAGGTTAGTTTTAGAAACGTTTTCAATGTGCCCATTGGGGAATGGATGCATGGAGCTTCTGGAAGTGCTACTCTGGAAGAAAGTATCTGAGGAGCAATTCAACAAATATTTCTTTTCATTTCTAGTCTATTTTCATTTCAGCCCAGATCTGGTCTTCCATCTTTTTGTTATGTTTCATGTGTTACTACTGTGTAGTAGGGGTAGAGGTGATGTTTTAAAGCCTGGTCTTTGCAGTGCATCTGTATTTGAAATTTGGATCCATTTTTCATATCTCTACAGTTCATGTCCTTGCTTCCTCAGGTGGAATTCTCAAGAGCCGCCTTCATAGGGACTTAGAGTGCAATGAACAAGATATGTACAGACAGACAATCTCATTAAAGAAAGTCTGGCACAGACCCTGGCTCATTGTGGCCCACTGAAATAGAAATGAGTAGCAACAACCAATTCATCTTGTTTCTAGGCCAGTTCTTCTTCCACTCCCTATGTGGTTCCTTCTGAGAAGGTGACTCATTATCTAACTTCCTGCTTGTGGTGGACAAACCCTAGGTTGGGTCCTCCCATCCTTACCTCTGCATTCATGCTGTTGTGTAGTCCTTCTCTTTGAGCATGATCGGCTGAGTGACTTGACTTTAACTCATGAAATTTGGGTTAAAGTAAAGGGATATACATAATTACATGCACGTTAGTTACGTAGGATTGTTCCACTGACCTTACAAGGAAACCCTCCTGCTCACCTTGAAGAAATAAGAGAAAATTTTAGGAAGACTCACATGGCAAAAAACTGATGGTAGCGTCTGATCAACACCTGGCAACAAGCTGAGGCCACTAGCCTGGCACCCTGCACAGTAATAATGTAGCCCCAAACCACATGAACTTGGAAATGTATTCTTCCCTAGCTGAGCTGCAGATGAGTCCAAAGTTCCTTCCTTGCTGCTTGTCACATCCTAAGCAGAGAACAGGCTAACCTGTGCCCAGACAACTGGCACTCAGAGGCCGGGGGACAATAGAGCAGTGCTGTTTTAACCAGGGAGGTTCATGTAGTAACATGATGCAACGATAAGTGATTAATCAAATCTCTACTCCAGCAAGTAATTATCACAATATTTTGATAGAAAAAGGAATTATAAACAGTGATTGATTCTTTAAATTCTGAAGAAACATGAATTTACTGTTTACTACTGATAGATCTGAAAATATTTCTCAAAAGCAGAGTGGATAGTTTTTAATCATCAGCTGAATATGCTGGTAGCATAGTTTCTTATTAAGACTCAAGAGCTTTCACACACCAGCTTGGCAATATTTCATCAATACAGATTCCATCTATAGGGGTTTAGAAATTGCATTTTAAAAATATATAAAATTTAGTATTGTAACCAGGGTTTTTTTGTGTGTGTTCAGCATATCCACCTTGTTGCAAAACAGGGCTCCAGAACTTACTCATATTACAAATTTGAAACACTCCACCAATTCCACAAAGCTCTTCCTCCCCCCTCTCACCACAATTCTATGTTCATAAATCTGGATTTTTCAAATAGGTGATATCACACAATATTGTTAATAATTGTTTTATTTCACTTACCACATTTTCTTCAAAATGTATCTCTGCTGTTGCTTGAAGTAGGATTTCCTTCCTTTTTAAAGACTCAACACAACCAATATATATTAGCAAAAATGTTTTATAGTTAGAAAAGCTAATGACAAACTACCTGAAGCTCCTTCTGCCTCGGAAATCTATAAATGAGATGATAGGATATTGTGAGTAGGCACGTATGGCTGAGAAAATAACAAGGGAATTTTTTTCCCATTGTTTGGTTGGTAGTTCTATAAGAATGTTTTAATGATGACAACATATAAAAATCTGAAATAGATTTAATTCATAATTTATTAAAAAGTTAATTCATACTATCTCCATATAGTAACTGCTAAACCAGTAATGAACTAGACATCTGTTTATAATTGTACAAAAATAGAATTACACAGAACACAGAAGGAAGATAATATTTTATAAGATAATATTTTTGCAATAAGCATATGGGGGATTATAAACTGTTAGACTTCGCTCCTGTTAACTTATATAAATGTAAAATAAATGTGAGGAAGAACACTGTCTTGAAATACTACTTACTTTTTAAAACATATTATATATGAAGACGAAATGACACAATAAAGCAATGATTTGTCATTTCACATCCCCAATTACAAACTTTATTGTATTTATGTCTATAGTAATTTCATTGAGCAAGTAAAAAACAGAGTTTAATTGTAAATTTTCCTTCTTTTTTACTTTCCTCAGAAGTCATTCCATTTTCTCCTTATTATATTTCTCTCCTTTCCAATGAAAATCATAGAAAATCCCCCTTCCCCACCTAGGAACTAAATCACATCCTAGAATGGGGATGGAGATACACAGAATCAAAAAAACAAGAACATGCTTAGAAACCCAGCACTTGGGAAACTGAGGCAGGAGACTTGTAAGACATTAATATGGCAGTTTAGAAAGATTCTTCCTAAGCAATCAAGCAAGCAAGAAAGAAAGAAAGGAAGGAAAAAAAGAGAGAAAGGAAGGGGGAAGAAGGAAGGAAGGAAGGAAAGAAAGAAAAAAAGAAAGAAAGAAAGTAAAGGAAACACGTCTTGAGAATGTAGCTCAGAAGTAGAGGACTCTTGGATTCAGTCTCAAGCAACACAGAAAAAGGAAAGTAAAAAGAAAAATAACTAAAAGACAATCTTTAGATATATTAGAAGATAATTTTATGAGATTATTTTGTTTGGTTTCCTAGATTAGTTTATTTTTATTTTGACTTCCCATTTTGGTGTCTGGTCTTACAAAGCACAGACCACAAATTAGCTGAAGGAATCATCAATTATTACCTTATATTGATTGCTACACAGTTTATAGATAAGATCAGATGAAATGTGTAATTTTCATAACAATTTTATGTAATTTTTAAAATGGTCTGCATAGAATTTTTAAAATTATTTCAACCATATCTGAAAACACTTGGTCCATGATTATACTGGCCAACTAAATGACATTCTTTAAAAATAAAATGTGTTATTTTGCAGGCAGCTGGTACATGGCCATTTATGAGTTTTTATTTAAAGAAGAGACACAAGACATTTTCTAAGGTGGCCTCCTCTGCACTCCCAACTTTTACTGTTTGAAAATGCATGAACATTTTCCTTTGGAAATTATGTAGCCTACACATATTTTATAAAAATCACAGGATGTGGGAGCGTGGACAGTTTATTCTATATCTAAGAACATCAGAAAACATGATGTTTGATGTCCCCTGATGTACAATAGCCTGTGATGTAAGACTTCTCCCAGATGTCCTGCAGACTGTCCAAATGTCTCATTGTTATCTTCTTTCTTTGCAGCCATTTAACTAATCGTGTTTATTAACTGCCCACTCATGAGTAACAGAGTAGTTGATCCAAAAGGAGTTACAAGAGTGATCAACAGATATTACATTTGCATTTTATAAAATTTTATTCCACTAATGGCAATATCTTTTACTGTATTTTTAAAAAATTATAGTCACAATATTTTATGATCATATTTCATCAATCAAATATTGATGGCAATTTTTATCAAAAACCATCACATTGTATCCTCACCCACCTTATTTACCAAATCTGACACTATGTAACTGCCAGCTCTCCTCCAATGTCAAGAGGAAGATAGAAGATAAGAGTTTTGAATCCATTCAGGACATGGAAGCAGCCACGACGAAACAACAAAATATATTTAAAACAGACTAATTCCAGGAGTGGTTCAGGAAGCAGCAAGCACAAGAAAGCGTGTCTTGAGCGAGGGGGAGTGTTTTGAGGAAGAAATGCTGTGTGGCTTGTATTGCAATAAATGATTTGAAATGTAAACATCCAACGCATTATTGAGTCATGCTTTTTAGAAAGGGAGACTTCACATTATGTCTAGGGTCTTTCAAGGTCTTTACAATCTAATATTAGGTACTGACTGGAAGGATTTGATAAACACCTATAATTTCACTTGGCAGAGAAGGTGGTAGAAGACATTTTGTTTCCTTTGTGTGTTCACATGTGTGTATGTAGAAATGAGCGGGGCAGCACACGTGGACAATCAACTGAGGGGCAGAGTCTGCTGAAATGACTTCTGAGTGTGACTTGGGGCAAAAGGTGGCTTCCTATCAGGAAAATGGTAGTAAGCACGTGTCTTGGGCAAATTGCCACACTTGAGCCATCTGGTAAATGTAGGGCCTGAAGGTTTCTGTGCAGAAGTTTAAATTAGACTCAGAAGAACTAAAAACCATCAGAGGTGGTGATATGACAAAGTTAACAGTTCAAAGGAATGCTTTTTTGTGATCATGGTTAAGATAAACCGTCTAAAGGAGAGTTACATGGGCAGGGTGGCTGATCCAACATTAGGGACATTAAACACCTGAACTTGGACTACAGCTGCAAAATTAAATTAAAAACTTCAGATGACTCTCAGGGGATTTTGTGACTGCATTCAATTTAACATCCAAATGTTGTAGTAAAAAAATCCTCCGGGAAAAGATTTCCAAACATTTCGCCTGTTGTCATAGGTACTTTGAGACTAAAAGGAGGAAAACATAATTCAAAGGGAACACGAGATGGCAGCAGTTTTATCATATACGGAGAGAAGTGGGGGAAGGAAAACATTTGAAATTATTTTTAAAATAAAAAATATGGAGCACTTTATTCTTCATGCGCTGTATTCCTTTTCTGTGCAGAGATTACTCAGGCGTTGGTTTCATGCTTCACAGCACATATGAGGTTCACTCCAAGCACAGTAGAAATCCTGCTCCGTTACAGGAGATTGTTTCCTAAAATAAAGCTGCTGCTGTTTTCTGAAGATTACTGCTCCCCGGTGTTATCTGACGCACAAGAGTTCTGCACGGTGCAGATTCGTTTTAAATGTTCCAGCATCGCCATTTCTTCTTCTTCTAGCATCTCGCCTTTCCTCATTTCCCACCTAAAAGAAAAATTGAATCCATATATATATATATATGATAAATAATTTATATAATAAATAAATTAATTATAGTAATAAATAAAAATATATATATATATTTTTTTCCAATTTCCAGACGCCAGTCAGTTATCTAAGGCCTGACTGTGTGGCCGCGTCCTGTGGGAGCGTTAGTCTCTCCTGTCTACTTGTCACCACTATTCTCTTGGGAAGCGCAATTCGCTCGCGCTGATGCTACCAAGTGGGGCGGAAAACGGAGAACAAAATAGTCAAACTCCACAGCCCACTCTAGCAGGAGGTTCCAAGTCAGGCTTCTCTATTTCCTAGATTTTAAAAGTGTTTTAAAAAGAGAGACTTGCCAGGAAGACGCTGGCACGAAGAACATCAGGTTAAGCGACAGGTGTCTTCAGGACAGTTTGTCTATTTCTAGAAATAAGATTAGATTTGGAGTAATCACGTAAACCGCAGAAGCAAAGCGGCAAGTCGTTAGCAAGATTTCATGGAATATTTACTAAAAAAAAAGATATTAAAGACTTTCTAATTTTGAATGATTAAGAGATATAGAAATGTTAGACTCTAGAATTTTATATATGTATATAAAATCTCACAGTAAATTTATTACAACACAAGTAGAGTCCTCCTTCGCCCTCCTCCCTCCTCCCTCCTCCATCCTCCCCAGGTCTGAGTACAACACATGGAGCCAGCACTTCAGCAGGAAGCTGTCCGCATGCTTCTGCTGTCCCTCCATCACTCTTATTTCTACCATAACGTCGTCGTCTGTGGTCAAGCACTGTCCCGAAGGACTGTGAAACCAGCGCTGATATATCTGAAAGATCGTCAGCTCTACAGGCTCCAGTGGAGCAGAACTTCTAATAAACACCAGCTCCTCGCTGAAGCCCTTCCCAGCGCCTTCTTTTTATAGAGTTAAATTTCTATCAAACATCAAGAAAGCAGGAGTTTCGAGTGGGGTTTTGCGGTTTGATTGAGTCGTGAGAGCAGCAGGACGACTCCATTTCTCACAGGAACCTCCTGGTAAAAAGCCTGTTCCTGACCAGCTCTTCACGATGGAAGGTGGGTCCAGGAGGCCCGAGTCAGCTCTGAGCAATGGTGTGGATAAGAGAAACGGAGGTGGGAAGACTTCGGGAGGAGGAGGTAGTTATTTGTAATATTACACCTGCTTTTATTTTACAATTCTTTTTCACTGTCTGGCAAGGACCCTCCTCACTTCTAGCTCCAGCCTCACACACATCCGAGCACTGTCATTCTGTCCCCCGTGGTTTCTTGATGCATTTCCTAGGGACACAGTTGGGTCATTGGTCATAGAGGTTTCAATAACAACTTGAAGGACAAAGACAGTTTTCAGTAGCACACGGTTCAAAGCAACATCACGTGGGAAAATATTCCTCAAAATCACTATTGGGAGATTTACAGTATAGTACATAAGATTAGCTGGTACTGATTTTATACGAAGGAGGGAAAAAACTCTCATTGTTTTATTAAGTGAATTTTGGCACTGTTGTTGTGTATATTAAGTTGAACTCTCAAACTGGAAAAGAATAATGAAAGTATTTCTGTGTCCCAGTGATGGAGTAGGCATTGTGAATGGCTTGACGTAACACTTGTTAAATTCTTAGTACCCAATATGATGATTCTAGAAGAGCCAGCTGAGGCACAGAATATTCACATCACTTGTGCAGTTTTCTCTGGATGTGATCTCTTGGTTTTGAAATGATTTTACAGATACTATTTGATACTATTAAAATAGTTAACATTTCATTTCCTGAAAACATTGGCGATTGTTAGATATTAACTAAAAGAACAATATATAAGAGTGAGTCATTCATACTCAAATGGATGTACCTTGAGGACATCCTCATAAGTGAAATCAATAGGTAATCGATGTGTAAATATCATACCTTTTCTCTGGTATGAGAAAATGAAGATGTAAATGAGTTCTAGTATATAGAATTGATATTGTGAAATAGAAAATATTAAAAAGAAAAGAGGGTGTAGGAGTAAATAACGAGGGGGAAAAGCAATGTGATAGTAATAAAGAAAAAAGGAAACAAAGCTTATGTATATGGAGGGGTTGCAGAGTAGGGGAAAGGGGAAAATGAGAATCAAGTTGTGTCATATTCCGGTACAAACTCTCAATGTTGAATGCTATGATGATGTGTATTCATAATGTACCAGTAAAGATTTGAATTTTTAAAATATGAACAATGGGTGTCACGGTGTACACCCATGATCTCAGGACCTTGGGAGTCTGAGGCAGGAAAATCACAAGTTCAAGCCTAGACTGAGTAACTTAGCATTGCACTCTCAGAGTAAAAAAATAAGGAAACACCTGAAGGTATCGTTAAGTACAAAGGCTCCAGGTTCAATCACAGTGCCGAAACCAAGAGAAAAGGAAAAAGTGACCTGCTCTTACAAGAAACCCAAAAGAGAGATATTAGGTTTGCCTTTTTTTCCCCATCTCATACAAAGGTACTAAGATTGTCTGAGTAAATGAATTATTTCACGAGTATAAACAGAACAAAGTATATAATATGCACATAAATATTTTGATTATCGTCTGTGAAAAATGGAATGCAATCTCTGTGCTTCATTAAAAATCTGTATAATTAATGCAATGTAAATGAGTTGTATACATAATAGAATCAGGATAAGGATTTTGAAGCTTCATGACAATTATAGGTACTTCATGGTATAATTGAGCTGTTAGTAGTTAATGATATTAGGCAAAGTTATTTATCTATTACAACCTTCTCATATTTGCTTTCTGCTTATTAAGAAGAAATTTTTGCATGAGAGGATATCAAATAATACCAAAGATAGTTGATAAAGTAGTATTAAAACTACGTATCCCCTAACAATCTTACTTTTGTTGAATAAAAGCATTAGAGATTTTAAATGTATGTTTTTATTACAAGGACTGTTAAATTCATATGCAAATTCTTGGAGGAATTTATCTCTTCATTATCAGCACAATGCAAGAACAAGTCAATTCTGTTTTTAAAAAAATATCTGAAGAAAAAATAATCTACCAATTTATTAAACATAACTGATTGGTAGCTCTATTTTCCCCGATATACTTAATATCTGTTTTGAAAGCATGTCCCCATAGAAACTAGATAATATCAAAGCCAGTATATTCTAATTCTCCTTGAAAACTGCAACATTTTCTCACTCTGGTAGCCTGTCTCTTGCACTATTTCTAAACTCTTCTGTTGCCTACTATGGTAAAAGAAAAGCAACTGAGCCCCACCTGTGTGCCAATCATGGTTGTGTCTTATATGCTGATAAGCAGTAAAATCCGTGTCATCATCCTCACAAACAATATGGATAGAGATTATTAGAAGATTCCAGCGAATGATTATTCCTAGAACTTACTTTAATTTTTTTATTTGTTTGAACTGATCATCTCTATGGACCTACTACTTACAGTTTGCTTTCTATTTCTCCACTGCAATGGCGTTTGCTAAAACATGCATCAAAATCTGGAGCAAAGTTGAAATCCTATATGATTCACTTTTGTGAGCTTGAGGCAGTAACCTAACTTTACCTGCATATTAGTCTTTTTATTTGCAAATAAATAATGCCTACTTTGCAAGGTCCCTGTGAAAATTAAGCTGACTGAAGAAAAACTTTAGGCACTGTGCTCTGCACATAAGATACTCCATGGTTAGTACTTATGTTTTTTCCTCAAAATACCATAATTTAAAATATAAAATTACCCTTTTGAGTAATAAAATTAAATTCTGAAATAATTTATAGAGAAAATTATCTTTTAAAAACTAGATTTAGCAAGTGTGAAAAAATTAGCAACTTTTATATCAGTTGCCAAGGCAAAAGCCATACATAGGAAGCTAGTAGGAGATAAATATGTGTGACCAACTTCTGTAAACCTTTGTCAATATTTCTGTCCTAGGTGCTATTCCTGGACAATAAAGTCATTGAAAGGACATGGTGTGGATGCCAGGGATGGCCGGTATCTATTCCTTGATGTCTGGGCCTAACCAGGACAAACTCAAAGCTTGGGGTTCAGTCATCCGAACCATCTTTATACACAGGTCCAATTGATAATATTGACTAGCTGAAGGGTCTTCAACTGACAAAGTCTCAGGAACATCTCAAAGTGATTTTTCTACGTGTCTTGGGCTTCCTCGCTGCATGGCATCCTCGGCGGTAGAACTTCTTATAACAACTCAGGGTCTCAACAGTACTGTCTCCCTTTAGAGTCTGAACTGATTTGATGGCCCAGCTTTTATATTTGTGCGGCCTCATTTCTACTGATTCCAAATGAGCTGCAAATTCCAGGTTTCAAAGGAAAGCAAGCTGAATTCCTTCATTGATGACAGAGTTACCAAGTTCTAGAGTAGCATGTGGGACACATTATATCATTCCAACCACCTTTGGAAAATGTAACCCACCTCCCTTCGAGAGGCAAAGCGGAGGTGAAGGGGTGGGTATGGCAAATCTCAGAGTACAGTAATACAGCAACCTTACACGTCCCATCACAATAGGCCGTTTTTCAACCTTTCCGCTTTTATAATTTATCACTGTCAATTTGAGAGTCACTAGCTATACATTAAAAAAAATAAAGAGTAACAGTTCAACCAATAAAAATGCTTTGGCAAAATCCATAAAAGTAACATCAAGTCCAACATAAATTGAAATTCTAAGGACATTTTCCTCACATTCTTTTCTGGTTTCTAATTTAATAAATGTTTCACAATGTGGAGATTGCAAATCAAAGTAAATATGTATATATATTTAAAATGCTTACTTATTCCCTCTTGGATTCTGTGTCAATCGTGTGCATTTCATAAATATAAACATAAGATGTATTTGCTAAGGAATTACATTTGTTGATGTGGCAGCCCCTTGACTTAAAGACTAAAAAATTTATACCTTGTCAACTATGAATCACATTTTCCTGTTTGTACAGACTATGGGACTTGTTTGTGTACTAGCTAAAAAACGAATGTGATTCTGTTTCAGACGTATCGCTATAAAGACCAACGAGCCCATCCTGCCTTTAGAGATCAGACTGTGCTCTTTTTATATTAAAAAGTTCTGCTCTCTATTCATTCATTCAGCCTTTTTATTAACCATCCAGCTACTGATCCTATTAGTTAATTCCCTTTGATTTACCTTTTGGTTGAATGATTATTGGAAGACAGGAGGAATTTTTTTTTAATCTTTATTGGTACATTAAATATACACATCATGATTGCACTCCATAATGGGGATTTGTACCAGTATAAGACACAACTTAATTCTCATTTTTTCCCATAGCCCTAAGGAAGAATATTTTTAACAGTATGAATTTTTTAAAAAATGTAAACAGCTTCCATCCTAAACACAGTTTATGCACAGACCAACCCCCATGGCTATGACCCTGAATGTCCTCTTCCCATTTCATCCCATGTGGATTAACGTATACTGGTATCCTATTCACCTTGATTAGAAGAAAAAAAAAAACAAAAAACTTACTCCAAAAAGCTGCCTTGTTCATAGACCTTACTTACGAGGAATTTCCCAGGAGCGCTCTACACTGAGGAGCTACAAGCACTAAATAGTAGCTCAACACAGATCACTGGTGTTTTCTCTGAGCAAAATTCCCTGTAGGTTGTCAATCTAATTAGACACTGACCCCTTGTTACATCTTCCCAATTATCCACTCTGTTTTCTCTCAGAGCCTAAAATCCTGTCACTCCCCAGAGAACAGATTCTTATCTCATTGTTTCCAGATATCTGGCAGTGATTGTTTTCCATTCAAATGCTCACAGTCATTGTAATACCTGCCATTGCAGATTAAGGTGTGATTTTGTGTAAGGATGCTTTATTTTTGCAATGGGTTCCTCACAATTACTGCCGTAAACAGAAAAGTCTAACTGACAGTTCCAGAGCTTTTTGGTATCAGAAGACGTTCAGGAGAGTGTTTAACTCCCAAAAGGAAATTCCAGCACTGTGACTACTAAGCATCCCTGAAGAAGGCCTTATTTCTTGGAAACCTTCTCTTCACTGACGCAGACCTATAACACTGCCTTTATTTTTCTCCTCTGAGTTTCTCTCCCTAATTTAAATTCTAACTTCAAATATTTGCATTGACTTGTTTACCCATAAATCAGGGCCTTGAACATCCTAAGCATGCATTCCACCACTGTACTATGACCCCCAGCCCTTTTTCTATATTTAACTATGCAAATTTAAATTTGAATAATTCATATGTAAGGGGAATATTCAGAAAGCATTAAACAATAAGCAATTGATATTGAAATATTTAGTAAACAAAGATACTTCAGGTTCTTCTATCTTGCTTCCTGTTGTATTTACCCTGCCCTATAAATTTAGCCAAAATGCAGCAAGTCTAATTCAGTTATACAGATGACATTCAAAAATAACTTCACCAATGTCTACATGTGATGAATGCCTGCTACCATATTACAATTCTGATTTCCATATCTAATTTATTAAATTTTCTTTGTTGCTAAAACCCTTTATTGATCTAGCAATATGCAACAGAAACAATAACGGTTGTTGATATTTAATATGCCTAACTTCACTGAAAATTAAGGCACTAACAGCACAGGCTCTGCCAGCCTTTTTGTTTATAAGCAACAGGATATACTCAGGAGAGTCTTAACTAACAATTCATAATTATCATTAAAAAATGTAAAAAGCTTCTTTCACACTAGCTGGAGAAGGAATTATATCAAATGAATATGCTGAGAATCTAGCACATTAATGACCCAATGGGATAAACACTTGACCATCAAAAAGTACTCAGTATGGAAATTTTCTTCTTAACGCTACACTGCTTCATATAACATAAACAGGCACAGAGATCCTGAGATATGCTGCCTTTCTAACTTCATTTTCACAAAACTTTATATTTACCTCCATAGAATTCAGATTAGTTCTGTCAGTAAGTAACTGTGACATTATCACTACACAGGAAAATTACTACTCAATATCCGTACCCTCGGCGAATACATAAAAGCATAAATGCGCACACACACACACACACACACACACACACACACACACACACAACCCCATACGTAATAAATCACTAGAAAATGATAAGACTAAAGCAAAATGATACCATTCCATGATTTTAAAATTTAGGTAACATTACCAGCCAAATTTTATGAGGAAAGACTTAACAAAAACTAACGCTTTCAAATAATAGAATACTGTGAATCACTACAAGCCTCATATTCTACATAGAGGGAAGCAGAAAGATTCCAGACAGAAGACTCACCGGTATCCAAACAGTTCACCTTAGTTTGCTCTTAGATTCTATGGGTCTGTTTTCTAGATTTTTCCTTTCTAATAACTATAATGCATAATCTATTTGTATTCATTTCCTATGAACATACCACCATAAGTAGGGTCTAAAAATTGAGACGATGAAGGATGGGTAAACCTCGTAGACATGAAACCATTTCATATCTAACATCCTCTAAAGTCTTCTTGGTTCTGTCAGCCATGGTGAGTCTGTTAATGCTGGCAATGGAAAACGAGAGAGATACAGTGCAGAACTGTGATGTCTGTGCTTTAAGCCATGAGCCATGAATCTGCCTACGGTCAGTGGGTCGACATTGCAATTTTCTAGGCACTGATAATGGACTAGTCTGTATTTCTTTCAACAGCGGTGAAGTTACTCAATGAATGAATGCTATAGACTATGTAAAATTTCACAGAACACATAAGTGAACAAAGTATGTTACTGTGTAGAAACCAGAATTTTTAAAACAATACATCAGGTACACAGGAGAAGATGTAACTATAATCATTATTATAGTGATTATAATTTCACTTAGGATCTTAAAGAAAAATTTTGAACAAGTAATCAAGTGAATAACCTGATAGATGGCAGTATGGTAAAGTCAATTTCCAAATCTTCTATATTTAAAAAAGCCCTACAGTTTCTTAGTTTCTTGCATATTTTAGATAGAGTTATTCTTAGAAATTTTGGGGTATACGTACTGATAGTTATTCACATAATTTTCCCACAATCTCTTTTGCTTCTTATTGAAATACTGCAACTTTTTCAATATTTTTCTTGGGTTTTTTTTTTAATCTTTATTGGTACATTAAATATACACATCATGCTTGCACTCCATAATGGGGATTTGTACCAGTATAAGACACAACTTAATTCTCATTTTTTCCCATAGCCCTACCCACCCTACCAACCCCCCCATATTATTTTTCTTGGGTTTTGTAACCTTACTGATTTGCTTAGGAGGATTTTACCTGGCATTGTTGGGTTTTAAGAAACATTCCCTATAATTAATAACCTTTCTCTCTTCTTTTTCACTGGTTAGTTTCTTATTTCTGATTTTTGTCTTACTGTACTGCAGAAATTTTAGAATAAAGTTATAAAGAGATAAAAATTTTGTGCCTCTTTGATCTTAATGAATACTGATTTTACTATTAATACACAAATTAATCTCTCTTCATAGATATTTTTATAACAAGAAAATTTCTTCCACCTTTTGCTGTAATATTTTGTTAGAGATTCATTTCCAAGTTCTTAATTTTGATTTCCTTCTCACCTAGAATGTAGCTTTAAGTAATTTCTCTAAGAAAAATATTTGATGTTATAATTTTTAATTCTTTACTAAAAATTCTGCTTTCAAATGCAAACTAAGAAAGAAAAACTCAGATATTACAAATATTGTCCTTAAAATGTGATATACACAAATGGGAAGGTAAAATAATACAGCTACTTTGGAATGTGTTTTTATGTATTTACTAGAAAGCTAAATATATTATTCAGCTATCCTATTCCTTGCTATTTACCTAAAGGAAATTTATTTTCACATAGAATTCTGTGAATAGTCAAAAATAAAAATTATTTACAAAAACCAAATATTGCAAATATTCCAAATATGTTTAGCTATTCTACATAGTGAACTAGTTTTACTCAGCCTTATAGATGAATAAAGTATTGATTTACATGATATCAAAAACCAGGCATGTTTTCCTATGTGAAGTCAGTAATCAATACAGCTACAGATTGTGTGATTCTATTTTAAACGATTCTAAAAGGCAAAAGTATATGAAAGAAAGCACATGATTCATTGCTAGGGGCTTGAGTGTAGAAGGAGAGATTGACCACAGAAAGCTAACTCATGTTTTGGTGAGATGGCGAAATTTTTCTCTAGTGGAATGCAGGAGTGATTGTATACATTTGTCAAACACATAAAACTGTACACACAAACAGGAAAGTTTACATAAACAGACAAAACCAAGTCATTCATGACAGGGGACAGGGATATAGACTGTGACAACAGAATCTAACTACTATGTGTTATAAATGAGTCACGTGATTACCCCAGAGAGAGAGGGAGAAAGGTCCTGACCTCAGAAACCCTGGAAAGATTAATTTTGACTTGATACTTTACGGCTAGAGTCCAGAAGAGTTGTCCTGCTTGGTTATGATAGGTGTGCACACTTGTGGCGGCAGTCACTCACGTCTGTCCCTGCTCAAAGGCTCTGAAAAGGACTAGAAACTATCCGAAGCAGCACGGCCAACTCTGAGATCCTGGCTTCTATCTTCCTCTCTCCAAAAGAAGAAAAGGGGCTCTTTAGAAAAAGAGACAATTCTAGAGCTGGGGCCACAGATGAAACTATATAAACCTGGAATATCTGAAAGCAGGGGGGTGAGAAAATAATGGATCACATGGTAAGAGTATCAGGGGCACCGTGGCAAAGCTGTGAGTAAAACAACAGTGACAGCACTGACTGCAGCCAAGTAATAAAATAAATATTCATAAATCCATACTAGTATGAAGAGATCAGTAAAAGAGGGACAAATGCCAACTTCCCTTAAATGTCAAATCTAATTAATAAATATGAAGGGATGAAGGAAATGGAGATCATTATTAAGATAAAACAGGGACAACAGCCACAGAATGGATGCAAACGGTGGCAGTCGAAACTATAGAAAAATAGGATACCTACATAACATCAAAGTATCTGTCTTCAGTCATTCAGTAATTGGAAAGGCAAAAGAGTAATTTAACAGTGGGTAACTTAATCTGGCGAGCAAGGGTACACTGACATTATGCGACACACTGCCACGGGTTTATCGCCTCTGTGGCTTCCCTCTCACTGATGCACAATCTTTTTTTTTTTTTTAAATCTTTATTGGTACATTAAATATACACATCATGATTGCACTCCATAATGGGAATTTGTACCAGTATAAGACACAACTTAAATGAGATGCACAATCTTAGTCTAACCACGGAAAAGCTTCACACAGAACCACCTTGAGTCACATTGTACAAAATCAATGAGCACTACCCTTCAAAGCACAGGATTATGGAAAACAAAGGCTCCAGAGTTTTTTGAGACAACTTAGTTGGAGATAACTAACGAGACAGCACAATGGAACATGAGATTCCAAACACCAGAAGGGCATTCACGGCAAAACTGGGAAATTCTGGGCCGGGGATATAGCTCAGTGGTTCTGGCGCCTGTCTTAGAAGCGCAAGGGACCAGGTTCGATCCCCGGTAACCACATACCATACTGGGCGTGGAGACTCATGCCCGGCAGCAACCAGCACCACATACCACAGTGCCAGGCGTGGTGGCTCACGCCTGTCATCCCAGCACTCGGGAGGCAGAGGCAGGAGGATTGCTGTGGTGTGAGTTTGAGGCTGAGCTCAGGGCCAGCCTGAACCACAAAGTGAGACCCTGTCTCAAAAAACCTTAAAACAAAACAAAACAAAAACAAAAAACTGGGAAATTCTGAAGAAAAAGTTCTATAATTCAGGAAACAATCTTGTAGGCAATTAAGGTAAGTCTCTTAGTTTTGATAAATGTTCTTTGGCTATGGAAGATGACGCCATCAGGGAATGTAGAAATCCCTGTATGTAGAAATCGATGTACTATTTTTGCCACTTTTGTGTCAGTCCGCTTAGAGAGAATGATGCTGAACAATGCTGTCCACAGCGCCCGTGGGGCGTTTTATGCTTCAAGGAAGTTTAACTTCACCCGAATTTTGCTCTCTTCTTTTTCACTTGGCTGGATGCTTAAAACTTATTTTTTTTATTTCTTGAAATGAATGAAGCCCTCCCTGGTGCTAATTTTATTTTCTTCAGTATGAGTAGTTGAACATTTTAATTTGATACTTTAATTTGATAGTTATAGATAGATATAGATAGATAATCTATAGATAGATAACTTGATAGTTTTAATTTGATAGTTTCTAGATCACTTCCACCAGCTTGTGCTTCACAGAGAGCCTCTGGCAGTTTCCTTAGTAGTCAAGGCTGTGAGGTTTCAGAAGACAATCTTAGTATTCATATAATTACCTCACGGGGTAGAGTCCATGAAGGGCTGCCTGTCAAGAGCCCTTTAAATAATAATAATTTAAAAACTCAATATCCAAAATGTCTAATTGTTAATTTTTAACATGAATTCTATTGAAGAAGAATGTGCGCATTGTGATTATTGTATTTGGGACTTCTGCACTCTAAAATTAGAAAAGAGAGTATGAAATAATAGTTTATATTTCATAAGAAAATTAAACCAAGAAGTTTGGATTTCTCTACAGCAAAACTTATGAAGGCAGGTAGTGGCCAGGAACCCCGGGAAGCTGATTGCCAAATGAATATTTAAAAGTCCCTCTGATTTAGTGCCCTCCTTTTTCCATTCCTTTTATTCTGTACAAAGAGTACTCCGTAAATATTGCTTTAAGGATTATCGGGCTTCAATTTTCAAATTCATCCAAAGGCCATAATTTAAACCATAATATTGGCTTTACAAATGTAAACAGTGATTGGACCACTTTCCTTTAGCTAATAGGAATGCCAGTGAAATTACAGTCAATTAAATAATTGCCTTATTAACCTAATATATTACTGCTGTGAGACAGGCTGTGGCACATGCAGCCAGGTGATAGCTATGAAAAAACTGACTCCATCAAGGCCAAGAGAGTGCAGATCAGCATATTGTAAACACCTGATTCGCAGACAAGAGTGAAACGTATTGAAACCTTGATGCCTCTATTTGACTTCATACTTTGTCCGTTACCAATGGCTCAAGATAGACAAATCCTAAGAGATTTCATAGATTTCCATTTGATTCAAAGGACCCTTAGTGTAGCTTATGTTTCGCCTGCCTTTCTCTCCCTTTTGCCTTCTGGACGCCAGCTGCAGGGAACTGCCTTGTTCCTGTTCATGAAACTCCGGTTGTGCCCACTGCTGCCCGAAGGCTTAGACTCCTTCCCAACAGAAACAGCCTCCTCACAACTCGACGCGAGCTCACGAACCCAGCCTCGCCCCCACCATGCTACCTTTTCCCTTCACTTCTTCCTGCAGCTGCTGCTCGGTCACGTTCGCTCTCCAGCTATTCACACAAGGGAAGAGCAGGTCATTTCCTTTCAGCTGCTCATCTTTCGGGATCTAATTTGAATGTGCTTCCTTCTGCCCCGTTTCTCCATCTAGCCAGTCTCTAGTCTCCGCCCTCTCCCACCTCCCCAGGGAATTGTCCTCCACCACTTTTTCACGACATGGATCACCTGCTTTACATTACATGAGATTATACATTGAGAGATTACTTGGAATTATTTTTAAGTTAATAATGTTCCCTCTCTTTCAGAGGACAGGATTGAATCTACCATTTCAGAGCCTAGTCAAAAGCCTGCGAACACAACTCAGCACATGTTTGGAGAATGAAGGAATGAA
>PVIR01004481.1:0-78767 GCA_004026965.1 Petromus typicus | reverse complement strand
CCAGATACCTGGAGAAATCCTCTTTTCAAACAAAATTGTGAGATAATATTTACTTTTTAATATGCTGAACTGAAACATATACAGGTGAAATCCAATTATAAATAAGCAAATAAGATCTACAGTCAAAACGATTGCTTTCCTGGCAGTAACAAAACGAAATCAGTGCACGTATTTCCGTCTTCTGTGACTTCCTGTCCAGCCTGTGACGAATGAGTGGGGTGGAGGCCCTTCTTCCCACGTTCCTGACAGCGCTGGATACCTGGGCAAGCAGCCAGCTCAGCACCAGGTGGCACTGGGCCTGGGCCACGAGGCTGACACAGGCCACTCAACTCTAGGCCTGCTGCTTCCTCTCAAGGAGACCAGGCTAGGCCTCCTCACGGCTCCGAGCCACCGAAGCTCACAGTGCACTGTGTGTCTACAGTGCAGGAAAAAGCAGTGCTCTGCAGAGTTGGGACCCAGGGAGATAATTTTTGGGTCCTATTTGGGCTCCTGGTTCCCTCAGGCGGGGAGAGCACAGGGACAGCACGTGAGGGAACCCAGACCGCGCTGGTGGGTTTCTTCCTGCACAGGCATGTGGCGCTGCAAGGGGACACTACCTGAAGGGACTAGAAGGACATCTGCCAGCCAACTGCTTGAGCCTCTATCTTCTCACCTGCGGGAAGGCCCAGAAGCTGGGGAGTGGAGTGCCCTGCAGCTCCAGGGGCTCCTGACTCTGTCAGAGCTGCTTCTCCTCTGCCAGCCTGTGTTCATATCCCAGGACTCTGAGGAGGGGATGAGTCCTTCTACACGCCAGTTCTCTCCCTGTAGCTGAATGACTGCAAACAATAACCACACTGCATTTTACTTAGTAGAGATTTCTTGTTTTGTTTTTGTTTAATTCATGAAAGTTAGGCTGTTTTGAATGTTTAAAAGAGAACACATTGATCAGTAGTAAGGATACTTCATAGAGGCCACCTGTGAGACCAGAATAAAAGACAGCACTGGGCAGAAGCCAGGCCCCTAGGTTTCCTGGGAGAATGGTCGGTACCATCCAGAGAGCAGAGCAGGGCAGGGCATTCTCTGACATAAGTAGAAACCTGTTTTTCTAGTTGTATTTACGGGGTATCTTTTCAAAGGTGGTATTTGAAAAGCAACACCAACTCCTGTGCTCTTGTTTACAGGAATTAAAGAATCTCCAGGGAACTGAGCAGCCAACTTGTCGCCTACTGATGTGAATATTGTCAGCACTTCCAAACCGTACAACTACAGTGCGTAAGACAGCACATTTTATGTGTGTTTTATGGCAGTGCATGGTCTGTGTGCCTGGGCTCCGGTCTGACCCAAAGTCCCTCCCAGGGCACAGAGAGCAGCACATCCTGGGCCTTTCCCACCCCCACTTCACACTGTACCCCTGGCCACGTCCGGGTGAAGACGGTAGCACCTGAGGCTGACCTCTGACCTTGTCTCGACTCACCTGAGCCTGTCTGTGCACCCTCACCTCAGCTGTCCCTCAGCAGCTGTGGTGAGTCAGCAAAGCCCCCACGGCCCCTGCCAGCCACCAAACCGTCCCCTGGTTTGCACCTCAGCTCCGAGGTCATTTCCCACCTCTGGGGTGTGAAGCAGGGTTGGTGCCGGTGCAGATGGACCTGGGCTTTGTGTGCTGCACGGCTCTCAGTCCCCACATCCTGTCAGTCTCGGGTCCAGTCTGTCTTAGCGGAGAAGAGGGCTGAGCCCCGCTCAGGCAGCAGAGAGGTCAGGTGGCACTGATGCAGCGTGCAGCTCTGTTCTGTCACTTGTGAATTCACAGCGACCTGTGTTGTCAGCCCACCCAAGGGAGGGAGGAAGGATTTAGAGTTTCTCTCTCTTTCCAGTACCGTGATTGAATTCAGTGCCCTTTCAATGCGTCTGTCCCTAGGTACCCTCCCAACCTTTTCGAGCTAGGATCTCTCTGAATTGTCCAAGCTGGGCTCAAATTTGAGTACCTCCTGGCTCAGCCTTCCAGAGTGCTGGGTTACAAATACATGCCACCATTGGGCTGGGGATTTAGCTCCATGGTTCTGGCATCTGCCTGGCAAGTGCAGGGTCCCTAGTTCCATCCCCAGTAACCACATACCAAAAAGCTGGGTAGGCAGAGCTCAGCCGGCAGAGGCAAGAGGATTGTTTAAAGTCGAGGCTTGCATGGGCTACAGAGTGAACCTATCTCAAAAAAAAAAAAAAGCCACCATACCTGATTTAGATTATTTCCTTATATCATCTAAGAACCAAAGCTTTGAACCTCTCTTTTCATAATGCAGCAAGCCAAACTGGACTTTAAAAAGGCAAAGATACTTTGTTGCAGTGAGCTACAAGCTAACTTGCTAGCAGCCCTCTTGGCTTTACATATTATCTATGTGGAGCTGCTGGTGATGTTTTGTGGCTAGAGGGATTGAGGGCTGAGGCCCAGCACTTGCCAGTGCTTCTCCCTTTACTGACTGGCCAGAGCATGCTTCACACAGAATATTTTTTCCCGTTTAATAAGAATATTAATAAGTCTGAAAATAATGGAAAGCACAGTGGTGACTGGTTTGCCATCAGATGCCACAATTTTGACAGCACACTGTTTATTCTTCAGATCAGTTACGAGACTGTGATCACTTACAAAGAACCTAGCGCCTCTGAGGGTTGGGACCATGCAGGAGGGAAAAGGGAGGACGTAGATTTCCCCAAACGCCACAGAGACACATCCAGCCCTGAGATGCACATCTGCCCTGCGTGTTATTACCCAGTCACTGCTAGGAAAAAGCTGCAGATACGTTCTGATTTTTAAAAAAGCAAACCAAAGCATTTTGGAAACATTTGTCTTTTTCAGTCCACAACAGAGCCAGGCCTCAGAGCTCTGCGCAGAACTGTAAGGGAGACGGAGTGAGAGAAGGCACGCAGAGGGCAGCTGGGGTGGTGGGCACGGGGCCAGCTTCACGTGGTTACACAGCACGGCACGGTGCAGTCCCCAGTGCCTCCAGCCCTGTCACGTGCATGGAGAAAGTGGGCAGGAGAAAGAGAAGACAGCACAGCCTCGCGGGGACCGGGCCTCTTCCGGTGCGCCGGCCGTGGAGGCTCAGGCCTGAGTCACTGCCCCTGGCTGCCTCTTACTCCCTTCAGAATCAGCACCTTCTAATGAAATGTTCAAAGTGGGAATGCTGTCAGACTTTAATGGCTTTCCTACTCTGGGCTGTACACTTAATCTTAAGAGAACGCTGATCTTCTAAAGGACACAAACGTGGTCGTCACCCAGGACATCAAGTGGGTCGCCTGCCTTTCGGTGAGATCAGCAACCCAGGGGCTGCGGAACACGGAGCTCCTCAGAGCCCTGGCACAGTCGCAGCCACGACTCCCAGATGAATCAGTGCAGTGTGCACTTGCTTCCCCAGGAAGTGACCTGCTTCAGCATCCGTGTTTACACACAGGATCCCCGGGAGAGGAGGGAATTCCAGAGTTGCACATCTGAGGAAGTGGAGGGGAATCTCCCTCGGTCCTTCCCTGCCAGGTCAAGCACTCATCCAACATCGTCCTCTAGACAACGCAGGCAGCTGAGGGGCCTGGAGATCACCTCGGCCTTCCTGCCTCTTCTGTAGTGTGGGACATCGGCTGCATCTTGGCTGGGAATGAGTTACTCACCATCAGGTAGTGACGAAGCTGCAAGCGCTGAGGCCACTGTCTTCTGTCCTTTGTCCCGACAATTCTTCCATTTCAGTTTTGAGAATTTTTTTTTTTTTTTTTTTTTTTTTGAGACAGGGTCTCGCTTTGTAGTTCAGGCTGGCCCTGAGCTCAGCCTCAGACTCACATCACAGCAATCCTCCTGCCTCTGCCTCCTGAGTGCTGGGATTACAAGCGTGAGCCACCACGCCCGGCACTTGGTATGTGGTGCTGATTGCTGCTCAGTGCGAGTCTCCAAGCCCAGTGTTGTTATGTGGTTACCAGGGACTGAACCCGGGTCATTGCGCTTGCAAGACAGGTGCCAGAACCACTGAGCTAAATCCCCGGCCCAAGCTTTTGAGAATTTTAAGTCAGAGTCTAGGATCAGGGAGGAGCGTCTGCCGCCGCGCTGCTAAGGCACCCTCCGCTGTGCGTTTGTTTCATCACGCTTCCCACAGCTCTCAGGTTGTTTAAATCCCTTGGCCGCGACAAAGGCTTCTGGTTTCTCTACAGTTAAAACATATCTAAGGTGAGAGTGAAGAGGCACTGAGCAGGGGCACTTCCCTGGTGTCTGCCTCTGCTGGGGTCTAGAAGGCACAGGGCCTTCCTGGCCTCCTGGGCTGGTGTGTCCACCTCAGCAGGGCAGCCAAGGCCTGTGGACAACACCAGTCTACATCCTGGGCGAGGAATGTGGCACAGACCGGGGGTTACAACTACATCCACTGGACAGTCCAATATGACTTGTGAGCTGAGTGTGGTGATGCGTGCCTGTAATCCCAGCACTCAGGAAGGCTGAGACAGGAGGATCACAAGTTTAAGCCCAGCCTGAGGAGCTGGTCTCAAAATAAAAATACAAAAGAGAAAATGTCAGCAATGTAGCTCAATGTGGAAGCCTTGGGTTCAGAAATCCCTCACATCGCAACCTATTATTAGGTATTCATCCATGTCTTAGGCTTGCATTTAAAGCTAGAGGCTTTTTAAACTAAAACTGAAAATTTGAGCCATGGTTTAAAGAGCAGTGAGCAGTTGTACAACAAAATTTGTTTACTTGGGCCTAAAAATGTTCTAACCCATGGAAGGTTCACGGTCCTAAAGTCTTGCCAGGGTGGAGCACACTTGTAATCCCAGCACTGGAGGCAGGGGGGTTGCTGAGGTCTCTCCTCTTACATCTAGGCCAACAGCTCTGCTGCTAGATGCTACACATTTTTCTACCAGGTTTCTACTGCCCGATAGCTGTGTGTGCAGGCGAAAGTCAACGTGAATGATGGACCAGCGGCGCCAGAGCTGCAGGCTGGGCGAGCTTTCTGTTCAGTCAGAGACAGAGCGACAGGATTCCAGGCCAGGCCACGTTAGTGCTCCAGAGGCGTCGCGTCCTTGCTCCGTGTCCGTGCGCACGGCTGCCCTCTCGGGTCCTGTATGTACCCCACTGTCTTGCGCTTGGTTTTCCCTGGACTCTGGTGCCCTTCAGAAGCAGGGCCATGCACTGATGGTGAACCACTCTGTGAATCTCACGGGAAGGGCGTCTCCCTGAGGACAAGTTCAGTCTTTGTTTAAAACCCTTCTCTGTTCCCTGCTTCCTCCCCACGCCTGGTCTTTCCATCCTGGACACTTGCGGCTGTGACTCTGTCTGCAGGCCGAGCTCCAGATCTTTCCGATCGCATCAGCACATGTGGTTCCATCTCAATTCCAGACCACAGAGAAAGAAAACCCTAGGTCTAAATGACTTCACCAGGAGGAGATTTAAACAGGATCAGGAGGAAATGTGGGGGCAGGGGAGAGTGGCCAAGGCAGCAGAAGATGGGGTGACAGAGGAAGCCAGTTGGCCGAGGCTGTCGTTCTCGCTTCCGGGCACAGATTTCTAATTTCTCTGATTTTCAGAGACTCAAGCCCCATCTGTTCTTCCCATTTGACCCTCTGTGGAGAGAGCAGAGGCGTGATGAGGGGAGTGGGGCAAACAGACCGACAGCGGTGCTCTGGCGGGGTCCGTGAGCTGCTGAGGAACTGCTTCGCCTGTCCAGTCCTTGGTTCCGCGTGGGGAGAGCTGGGTGCTAACTCCAGGAGCTGAGCCGGGATGTGATGATCTCAGGGCCTGGGGCCTGGCAGAGACCTCCAGCACTGCACAGGGCCCCACTTCCCACACCTGGCTGCAGCATGCCCAGGGCCGTCCCAGCCTAAGCGAGGGCAGCAGACACCACTGTGATGGGAAAACACATGCGCTGCCCTATGAAGGAGCAGGTCCGCAGCACACTTTACACGGCTCTCAGGTGTGCCGGCAACACCCGTGCTTTTGTTTCCAGGGCTATGATCTTAGTTCAAGTGCCAAGAGAGGAATCTGTGGCTGTGGTATCTCCTCTCCTTGGTTCAAGCCTTTCTCGCTGAGCATCACCCTAGTTTCAATCTCTGTTTCTCTTTCAGGGGCAGAAGTGTGAGTGAGAAGGTGCAGCGCCTTGCAAGATGGATTTGATTGAGCAATGCTGTCTCCTCCTCCAGAAAGACCTGCTGGCTGCTGGATCCTGGTTGAGTTTGGGCTGGGAGTAGCCCCACCCCACCCCTCCCAGCCCCAGGGCTCTCCGGTTCTCAGAGGGAGGATTCCCACCACTTGCGGATCTCCCAGCCCAGCTGGGGCCTGGGATGGTCACTGCAGCCTCTCCTGCTCCAGGCGGCAGAAGTGGGCACTGAGCAATGGGCCCCGGTGAGTGATGAGCCCAGCAGTCTCACCCACTGGGGGACGATGGGCTCTGCAGTGGGATCATTCTGTGGGCGCTGTGTGAATCACGTCCCTGAGTCGTTACCCACTTAGCAGCAGAAGGAATCAGGTCACAGCTGATCGACCTTTTTCCATCTTTGCCTAAGTCTCATTTGTTTTGGTTCCAAAAATCCACATATGGAAAATGAAGTTCCACACTGAGATGTTTGTATCGTGATTGAGATATAGGGCATCCTGTGAGACTCCCACCCACAGAGGGAAGAGCTTGGCTCACACGTGGTGAATCTGGCTCTCGAAACGCTTGCTTAATTGGAGAAGAGAGAAACACACACCACATGGAGGTGAAAGAGAAGAGAGTGAGGCTGGACACCAGGCAATTGTTGCTCCATCCTCTGCGGCTTGGAGTTTGTGGACATGGGAGAACTGTGCCCAGCCAGGCCGCTGTGCGTGGAGCTAATTGGAAGCAGCTGGGAGCGGTGGGCGAGAAGAGCTCTGCACTTTCGGACAATCGCACTCCTGATCGTGGGTGGCCGGGCCGGGCCCCGTGCTCCCTGGGGCAGGGCCTGGAAGCCGAACGGTGGCCTGTATCTCACGGAAGGGGTAGAGTCCCTCACACAGAGGCCTATACTCCCATTGCTATGTGGTCTGTTAAATAAGGAGTGGGACCCTTTCCACCTCCCCTACATCCTCCACTGTGGGGCCTGTGGCTTCTCAACAGATAACACTGGTGGAAGCTCTTTTAAGAGCAGCGTGAGGCAGCAGGCTGCCCGGATGCCTGCAGCACGTGGTACAGTCTTCAGGACCACTTTGATATGGGACTGAAGACACAGTGTAGCAGATCAGGCCCTGCCTACCATAGTTAGGATAGCAACACTTCCCTGTGCCAACAGAGCACGCACACGATTCCTAATGATCACCTGGCTACACACTTGGCACTTGACAGAGTTGGCATTGGCCCCTTGTCTATCCAGGCCACGCAGCATCCAGAGTTCCAAAAACCCACATACATACCTTTCATAAGGAACTGCCCAAATAATCTTAAGAACTCTACTGCCTATCAAAGAGCCAGCCTCCTAAACTGGGTGTTGTGGCACATGCCTGTAATTCCAGCATTCTGGGAGGCAGAGGCAAGAAGATCACAAGTCCCAGCTCTGACTGGGCTACTCAGTGATTTAGCAAGAACTTGTCTCCAAGAGGAAGTTGGGGGCTAGGGACACCCATCACTGTTCAAAACAATGATGGCAACACCTAGAGCCAGCCCTGTGTCCCTAATCACTGTGGCTCCTGAAACACAGATGAAAAGATAGTAAAATGACTTTCTAAAATAGAAGAGAAATCATGTAGAACCTGCTGCGGCTATGCTGAGGGGGGATGTTTATTATAGCCATGGCTCCTAAAACACGTGGCATTCCACAGAGATGGGTCAGAAAGACACCAAGAAAATGTTTCGCTTCGCTTTCCTAGTAAAATATGGGGCTTTGAAAAATTCAGTGTTACACTGCAGAATCTAATGTGTGCTGTGAAGATCTAGTAATTTCACTGCTTAAACGAGACCCCCAGGAAATCATCAAGAGGAAAAGAATCTTGTGCCAAACTGTGGAGCACTACTGAAAATGGAAACACTAAGAAACCGCACTTAGGGTGCTCTAGGAAAAGAGGGAGCACAGCCTGGAAGGCAGGGTGCAGCAAGACCACACAGTGCCCGCTACAGTCATCCCCCAGAGGAGAGGAAGGAGGACAGGGCCCGGGAGGATCCGGCCCTGATGGGCAGAGTGTCTCTGGGGCCCTTGCAGGCCCAAGGCTCCAGCAGGTGCTGCATCACTTTCCCTCCTTCCTGGGGCCAGGGGCAGCCAGGCTCAGATTTCAGGGTGCAGCCTGACACCCACCACAGCGGCTGTGGGCTGGCTGTTCCCTGTTCATGGGGAGTGACCTGGGTCTTGAGAAGAGGGAGTACCGGAGCAGCCTAGCAGAACACGCACAAGTCCACTCAGCACCTCCCGAAGGCGGGTCAGGATAGGCACAGGGACTTGTGGTAGGAACCAGAGCGTGGAGGGAAGGCTGAGAGGCCCAGCAGGCAGGAGACAAACTCCAGATTTCCAGGTTCTTGCAGTGACTGACACACTGGACACACTGTGACAGCAGGCAGGGTCTGTGGGCAGTGCTTCCTGTGGCGCCACAGGCCAGGTGTGCTGGTGCACGTCTGTACTCCCAGGGCTCAGCAGGCTGAGGCAGGAAGATCACTGCACAGCGAGTTCAAGGTCAGCCTGGACCCTGCAGCAAGACCCTGTCTCTACCTGCTCTCCAGCTGGCTTAGCCTCTGCAGCAGGAGATGTGTGGCTACCATGCCATAGCAGAACTGACCCCCTCGGGGGGTGACATGGTTGGGGGAACCCAGGGGGAACCCAGGGGAACTCCACTTTTCTGTGAACCTGAAACTGCAAAAATAAGTCCTTCTGGATGCTTCATCAGTCCAGGATTAGCCCACTGACTTCACAGAAGAGATGATTTCTCACTTAGTCTTGATACTCCCGAAGGCCAATGCTAGCAGGTGGGAGGAAACACAGCCACTCGGGTCCTGCCCTGTCCTGTCCTGGTTCTGAGCTCAGTGGTCTGTGTGCCTAGAGTACTGTAGCGGGACAGCACTCATTGACCCAGTGTCCATGACACTCGGGAGTCTGGGCTCTGCCCAATGGGAGGCTTAAATCTCAGATTCTTCCTTCTTTATTTCAGGGTTCCCATATGAACACTGCCTTCTGAATTATTTTTATGGCTAGAGCCCTTCAGACACATATTTTTAGATTATTAAATCAACATTTATCAGGTTAGATTCTTAAAAATTATTTGAATACACTTATATAATTATATATGTAAGCAGCTCTTAATTTCATTAATAATAAGACTAATACTTGCCTTATGTGAGCAGTCAGCTGTTTAGATGTATCGAGTGCTTCAGCATTACAGGTCTTTGCAGGGGACTCAAGCATGAGAGGGGTATGACGGTCTCCCCCAGCTTCCCGGGGGCCCTTGACCCTGCGCAGCAATAGACTAAGGATCAAGGCCCAGAGCACTGGAGGCCAAACCCCATCCACACTGCTTTATGGCAAACCAAGCCTTGACCTGTGCACCCACCGGCCAACCAGCTGAGCAGCCGACCAACTGACTGTCAGGAGCACTCACGCAGTGCAGGCAGCACGAAGCATCCCCTGCTACTTCAGAGACGACATAATCCTTGGTATCACTTAAAAACTACAAATTACGACTTGGGCAAACCGAGGATGGTGGTGGGTAGAACTACACTTTGCAAGGAGTCACCACTTCAAGTGAAGTCAGCGGGGGCGATGCCAACATTCTCCTGTGCCCTCTCTGCATCCCACTGCTGCTCTAAGCAGCGATCTGCAGCTGGCCTGCACGAGTGGGAGGGGCTGCTCGGCAGGCCCTGCGCAGGAATCCAAGCTGCGGACCTGCACGCGAATGACTTGGCTGCTCCCACGCCGGGATGGGGCAACTTCCAGAGAGCCAGCACCTCTGTGGGGAGCAGATCGCCCTGCGCCCCCTGTAGGGTGCCGACTCATAGCTTCCTAGACAGCAAATGCCACTAGATTTGTCCCAGCTGTTTACAAAAGCGTTTCTTTAGTTGACCCCAAATGTCTCCCTCTCAGCTCTAGACTCTGGGGCCAGGGCAATGAATCATCCTCCTTTTCCATATTGAAGAACTTGCCACACCTGAGAATAGGGGGTCCATCCTGGGTACTGAGCACCTTCCAGCCATGCAGCACAGATTCGAACTCAGGCCCTGGGGTGGCTGCTCTGACTTCACTCGGAATCCTACACTGTGCCCTGCACGTTCTGAGTGGCCAGACACGGTGGGTGAGGACTCGGGACAGACACTGTGGGGTGTTATAGGCTCAGACACCCGTCCTGTTTGCTGCTGCGTGTGGTGAACTTGGGTCCAGTAGAACACACAAGTGTATTTAACACTTAGGTCATTTGTGTTTTTCGTTCCACTAGTCACTCAACAAATACTGCCTCCAAGAGAATTATTTCCAAAGTAAACACTGATGAGTTTCCATAGGATGACCTAGACACAAAGAAGGCAAATGGACTTTCACTTGCATTTGAACCTGAAATTCTATTTTTCAACAAATTAAAAGCTGATTATGTTACATATCGATGAGCTGCTTCAGTGACAGCTGAACAAATGGGTGAGATTCCACTCCATTCCAGCTCTGGGCTCACGTGGGTTTGTTCAATGCAGCAAAAAGTCGATACCGAGCAAAAAAAAGCATCCTGCTTGCCACCCACTTGAGAACCCATGGGAGGAAACCTCAGGTCCGAACCACAGGCCAGCAGAGGCTGTGGCTCTTGCGGCACTCATCTGTCCAGCTGGATGAGGCCTGGCTCCCTGGCTGGGCGCTGCCGGGCTGAGCTGAGCCGCTTTGCGTGGCTGCAGAACCAGCACTCCTGCGTGCCAGCCTCACCTCCTCCATCCTGCTCCGTGGATCAAACAAACCTTTGGTTTTCTCCTGTCAGCTGGCAAAGTGTTGCAGAAAGAACTCATTAATCATGGACGGAATGGGAGCTCAGAGCAGAAGAGGAGCAGAACGAATGTGCTAGGCCCGAGGAGGACACCAGGCTTTCCCGCTGCCTTCAAAATGGTTTTCAAACCGCACGTGGCATTTTCTGGGCAACCTTACTAGGCGCTGCACATCCTAAGTGGGGGCCCTGTCCAAGGTCACCCAAGGCAAAGCTCGGCTGAGCTGGCTCTGGAGAGGGGTGCAGGCAGATGGCCCGAGGAGCTGCAGGCTCGGAGCCAGGTGGAGTCCAGAGGGGAGGCCCCGGAGCCCGCGTGGAAGGGTGAGAACAGGCAGTGGTGGGCACACCTGCCTCTGGAAGGTCACAGCAACCCTGCCTCCCCCAGGCTCAGCAATGTTTAAACGCATGGAAGTGTTTCCAGACAGGGAGGCAGGGAGGAGCCTAGCTTTTCTGCAAGCTGAGAAAATCAGAATGCTTCCTTAGGGATCAGTGATAACATCACTAGCCCTTGAGTCAACAGAACAGGTTTGCTATTGAGCAGGCCAGGTAAGAGCTTTAAAACGCAGTAGGAAGCTATGTGAGGCTCTGAGGAGAAAGGTGAGCAGTGAGGTGTCTCCAGAACTGCCTATCCCTGGCTCAAGGGGCCTGAGTGGGGGAGGCAGCTCCACTGGATTCCCCAGCCTTCTCTCCCACTGCAGCCTCAGCCTCCTGGCCTGGCAGCTCCCAGGAAATTACACAACCGCTCTTCTGAGTGTGCAGCAGAAGGGGACAGGACGGGCAGGCTGCCCCACCTCCAGGGTGGCACAGGGAGTGGTGTTCTCTCGCAGTCCCCACCCAGGCCTTGGAGCAGCGCAAACCCAGGCAAACCCAGCTGTCTATCGTGTCAACTGAGATGCACCGTGTTCTGCAGAGCTCTGTGAACCTTCTGGATGGACAGAGAACCTGGGCCAGAGAGCAGCTCCAGAAATACCAACCAGGAGTCCAGAGCTGCAGTACCCGAGCAGCCGTGTGCCCTGGCAGCTGCTGTGCTGGGTCTTCAGAACCTGGGGGCGAGGCTGCATCTCCTTTCTGGGGCTCCTGATGCTGTTTTAAAGCTCTTACCTAGCAAGTACAGGAAACTCAGCACACGCACAGACCAGTCGTGGGGACTCGGGCCACATCACCACTTCTCTCCCAGAGACCTGTCTCCCCTTCCGGGGCCACAGAGGCTCCAAGCCCTGGACGGGAAGGTCACTGCCTGTGTGCTGAACACGCTGTGATGTGGCCTATCTGTCCAGTTTGGAGTAGAGCATGGAGGTGCGCTGGGGAGCCACGGGGATTTTCCTCCAGAACACACACATTAGACTGTGAAAAACGGGAGGCAACTGCTGGGGGTGTGCGACAGCGGGGGAGGACGGCATGCACCCATCAAGGCACCCGGAAGGGTCAGGGCGCTGCTTTCAGAGCCAGCAGGGGAGCAGCTCTTCACCGCTTCCCTCTGCTGGACAGCTCTTTCTCCACACTGTGGAGCTCAGCCCCAGGACAAAAATCCAAGAGCATCGAGAGCCACCGTGCTCCATCTCCTGCATTTCTAGCCCAGGGTGTGGGGTGGCCAAGGTCCACAGCAGCACTCAGCTGCCTCCTGCCTCAGCTACACAGGTGCCCAATGCACAGCAGTCACGGTCGACCCACCTCCTTCCTCAGACCCCTGTGTCTTGCACAGAGACTTGACGCAGTCATACTCACCCCGGGGGGCTTTCTATCTAATCATCTGTCTAAATCTACCCATCTACCCAGCATCTAACACTGTCTGTCATCTATATTGGGAATGAACCCAGAACCTGTGCACTCAGCCATATCCCAGTCCTTTTGCTTTCTTTTTTATTTTGAGACATGGTCTTGCTAAATTGTTGAGGATGAGCTTGAACTTGGGACTCTCCTGCTTCAGCCTACCAAAGTGATAGGACCAGAGAGATACCTTAGTTCATGACTAAGTTGTGCCCAGGAGGGAAGACCATGAGTCTCCTGTGGGCCCAGAGCTGGCTGCTCTCTCATGTTGTCTAGCTGAGGAAGGGGCTGAATGACCAGGGCTCATGCAATGCCAGTTGGCCCAGCTCCCTTAGTATCAATCATGGGCACAGCTGCGTCTGACTGGGGAGAAGCTGAATCATCTCTGAGTCGAGGCCCAGGGACAAGGCACTGCCCAGGCCACTTGCTGGTGGTACAGGGGCTCACTGATAAACATAGGCTTAGCTCCAGGACCCCAAACACCATCTTGATGGTCGAGGATGCCGCAGTTGATCCATGGGCAGTTGGGGACGAGGGCTGCAGAATGGATGGGACACGCACCAGTCCAGCCCAGAGGACGTGGCACCAGCTCCTTCTGGATGGCACAGGGGCATGCAGGGCCTGTCTGTGTGGGCCCAGGTCAGGATGGCATGGGAAAGGGCTGGAGACCATACAGAGACTGGGCCTTGACTCTAGCCCTGAGGTTTGCAGGAGAAGCTATGTGCCTGGCAGCATGATGGAGTGCCAGGGAGGGTGGAATAGAGGCCAGAACCATGCGGTTGGGCTCAAGATGGAGGCAGGACAGCAAGGGACTGCAGAGCACAGACGGTGCAGAGCAAGAGGCAGGGGCTGGGCCTGCCTGGGGCTTCAGTATCTGGGGGGCAAGGCCACATCTCCTTTCTGGTGCTCCTGATGCTGGAGATCATGGTGCAGCCCAGGGCTGGCAGTGAGGGGTGGGGCAGGGAATGCTGGGCAGCATTTCTGGTCCTCTTATGGTGCAGTCCCATTCTGCTCCTTCTAGGCCTTGGCAAGGGTTTACAAACTGGGAGAGTTTCCATGGAGTTATCCATGTTCCTGAGTCCAGTTGATAGGCGTGATATTTTAGTTTGTAATGGATGGAACTCTTTCTCTTGCTAATTTGAGTGTAAAAGCTGCTATAATGTTGTACTGTACTAGCAAGAAGGAAAAGTATCACATTGCTAGGCATGAATATTAAATCACATTCACTTATTCTAAATGACTGAATTATTTAAACATAACATTTTGCAGTAGGGTGTAGCAGCTCATGCCTGGGAGGCTGAGGCAGAAGGGTCAAAATTCTAGCCTAGCACATGAAGTGTACTTAGACCCTATCTCAAAATAAAAATTCAGAAAGAAGTAGCTTAGTGCAGAGGCCTGGGTTCATTCCCAGTGCAGCAAAAAAGGGAAAGAGTAAGGAAAGGAAAGGGAAGAAGAGGGAAGGGGAGCAGGGGACAGGAAGCCTGGGCTTAGCCCCCTCGAGTCAGCCCCTGAGTGCCCCAGGAGACCAGGGCGGCGCCTCTCCCCATCCTCCTGCTGGCAGCCTCCTGCATTAGCTTTGTCACTGGTCAGAGCTGACCGAGGGCTGTACGGCCAGTGGCATGAACACCTGCTCATCCTGTGTGTCACGGGCCTCCTCTTCAGGTTGGGTGGGTCTTGCCCCCGATCACACGGCCAGTGAGAGACACAGCCCGTCAATGAAGAGATGCCCTCACTCTACTCACTGTTGATTGGAAAACAAACTGAACACTTTGCAAGCAACCCATAACACACACGTGTGCACACATACCCACATACCACACACATGACACATGTGCACACATTGTGCACATGTGCATCAGGTCAGTGAGATCCCAGATCACCTGAGCTCCGTGGTGCCACCTCAGCCACGTGTATCCAATGTCATCCACTTCAGCACTGCATGTGACTGTCAGTGTGCACGGGACCTTCCTGTAGGCCATGGACCCCTGGGCCTGGACACCAGCGCAAACCTGTCACCATGACTACACTGCATCCCAGAGCAAGGCGGGTCATTAGGAATAACTTATACACCCGCCCAGTCCTGAGGAAGATGAGGCCAGGAAGACTGTTTGTGAGCACCCACTCTATTAGCGAAATAATTTAGGTAATATCCTGCTAAATGAGTTATTTAATTATGATGAACATATACTGGCATATTCATACACATTGAACATTATAAAAACTCTCAAAATTCATAGAAAGTGAGGAGGCGAATATTACAGAAGTTATGTATTCGGTTATTCTTCTCATTGCTGAGACAAAATACCTGACATTCAAAGTTAAAGGAGGAAAGGTTTGTTTAGCTCACAGTGTGGAGAGGTTTCAGCTCATCATTTGCTGGCCCTGAGGCAGTGTGCGAGGGCAGACAGGCATGCGGAGGACAGGCAGCTCGCGACGGGCAGAGGGTGGCGAGCACCAAGCGGCAGAGACAGCACCAGGTCTCTTCTGCTGGGACATACTTGTGTTATCCAGAACTGTGCCAGACCAATCCGTGGGCTGATTTAGTGATCACATACCCTTGACCTTGGCACCACATGCTCAAGCTGAGCACCACAGTCCAGATCCAGCCACCTCTGAAAACCCCACCTTCACCACATGGGGCTTTGGGGGACAGCTAGACACAAACTGTAACATGATGTATTACCTTTCTGTCCCCGGTGAACTATTTCCTTAGGTTGTGAATACACTGGGATTTTTATTTCATTATCTTTTAGCCATCCATCTCATGGGTTCTTGGACCCCAATTTTAATCTTTTAAAAGCAGCAAGCCAGAACAAGTACATACTAAATATTTCCACTCAAGAAACATTCCAATGAACTGCACTGGGTTTCTCTTTCTGTGGTGTTTTTACGAAGCAGTAGTTCTGTAGGACAACACTTGAGTGACAAGAAACCCAGAGTCAGCAGGATCTCGAGGGCAGCAGTGAGCAGAGGCAGCAGGGAGGAAGAACTGGGGGAGCAAACCCTGGAGAGGTGGAGGCCAAGACCGCTCTGTGCTTCTCCAGAGGGGGCAGCTGGGCTGAGGGGTGAGTGCCGGGCAGTGTGGGCTGATTTTCAAACACACACACACACACACACACACACACACACACACACACGCTCACACTGAAATATCAGTGTAACCCACATCCATGCACATGTATACATACCAATGAAATGTAGAATACCAGTCATTTTCAGAGACAGACCTGCATACTGTGGTGTTCTGGGAGCTCTCTCTGAGCTGGCTCTGAGACTGCAGACAACAGACTGCAGCTGGACAACCTCTAGCATGGGCCTGGACCTGCAGGACCCCAAGGGCAGAGCCCAGGGATGACACTCAGCCCATTTTGCTGCACAGCTGTTTTTGTCCCAAGGACAGTGCTCTTAGCATGACACTCTGCTGGGGCAGCCCGTGGTACTGTAACTGCCTCGGGGCAAGGCCTAGTGACACACCAATATAAATCCGGGCAGACCTTTTATAACTTTCTAACTTCCATGTAAGAACAAGACATTTCACTTTTTAGTATCATTAGACCCAGGAAGAGTAAGACCTGACCCAGGTGTGGTGGTGCATACTGTAATCCAGCACACCGGGAGGATGAGGAGGAGAAGGATTTCAAGCATGACCCAGCCTAAGCAACTGAACAACTTATCAAGAACTGTCTCAAAAATAAAAAATAAAAAAATGGGAGATATAGCTCAATGGGAAGGTCCTGAGTTTAAACCTCAAAACAAATACAAAAACAAATAACCCCCCAAGTGAGAATGATATTGTGATATTTTTGCTACCATCAATCACAGCGTCTTCCCTTTACCTTTTGGAGGCACGTAGCTTTTACTCATCTCTTGTGCAAGGTGCCTGGTAGAGAGCGAGCCTGCAGCATTTCAGAGGGCTCGTTCCAACTTCTCCTCACTAAAGGGAGTGGCCTGCCCCTCTCTTCGGGGTGTCTGCAGCCGGCTCTGTGTAGCGGTGTCTCAGGTGTTCCTGGGAAGCAGGCTTCTGTGGTCAAACCCACTGAGGACATGTGGATGTCAGCACAGGCACTGGAACTTCTGGACTCTTCAGAGCGAGCGTGCGCATACGCGCACGCGCGTGTGTGTCTGTGTGTGCCGTGATACAGGCCAGAAGCCAGGGCCACGTGCAGGCTAAGCAAGGGCCTAACCCTGAGTTCCATCTCTCCTTTCTCTCCAAGATCTTTACCAAGAGTTGTGTGCAGTGGCCAATGACGTTATTCCTGCTCACTTGGCCATAGGGCTGCTGTTTCACAAGGATGTCTACTGGCATTGGCACACACTTCAGGCACACATTGGGACCCGGGTGAGGGTGTGCCAGCAGATGCTGCTGTGGGGGGACCCCAGCACCTGACCTGTTGCCAGGGGTGTGCGCAGGGTTGCTCTCCGTGGGGTCCTGAAGAGGAAGTAGCTGGATTTCAGTTCTGGCAGAGGGAGCTGATGTTCAGTCACACTCCCCTGGATCAGAGTAGGGCGACAGATGGGCTGTGTGTGCCTGGACCCGACTGACCTCCTCGCTCTGCTCCTGAAGAGTGAGAGCCTCTTTAAAGGCTGTGGAGAGGATGCGAGTCGCTCCTAGCACTAACCCGGCGGTGAGTGCACGTCTGGGGGCTGCCTGTTCTTCCAGTTAGGTTCAGACTCTTGCCGACCAAGGGAAATTTAATGTCAAATGTGCATAACAAAGTAAGGAAAAGCAGGTGAATTTTATTTTATCTGGATCTACCAAAATATTTTCATTTTAATTAAATTATTGATTTTTATTGACTGATTTCCTTTCAGTGCTTGGAGTGGAATTCAGGGCCTTGAATAGCAAGGGCAGAGCTCACCACGGAGCCGCAGTCCCAGGCTGGGCCTGTGTGGTGCCTTCAGAAATGGTATGTGTGAGACCACAGCCCACCACCCTAGCTGGGCCTCATCTCAGCCTAGCCCCATGTTTCGGCAGATGCCTGGAAGCCAGGTGGCGGCAGCAATGGACCAGCTCACGCTCCCCAACCCTTCCAGGAGATGGGCACTCCCTATACACCCGCTCTGGGTCCACCCTGCAGCCGAGGCCTGAGAGCCAACATCTGACAGGGGAAACTGAGGCCTAGTGCAGTGAAGGAGGCTGCACCTCTGGCAGGAGGTATTTCCACTGCTTCCTGGGTGAGAGAGCTAGAATCTTTTGCTGGAAAAAACCCCAATCATACCCAAACATAAGTAAGATCCAGTCAGTGAGTACCAGGGTGTATCTTGTTGCATCTGTTAAAATGTAGCTAACGGAAAAAAAAAAAAAAACAACAAAAAAACCCCTGGTGGTTCTCTGGCCCTGTTTGTACAGCAGGAAGTCTGCACTGCAGAGACTCTGCCAGAGCACTGATACGGAGATGCACACGTTCTGGAGGTTCTGGGGATCCTGCAGATTCCAAACATTTGGAAAAGTATTTAAAGTATTTCATTACTTTAAAACTGCAGATTAGCTTGGACACTCCAATGCAACAACTTAACTGTTCTCTTGACTTGCTATCCTGGGGTGCTGCAAACTTTGGGAGCTTAACCTTTAGAGACTCGGGAGGCCTGTTAGCAGAGGTGACACGGCGGGGGCACCCGCCTTGTGCCCACCTGTGTGCTGTGTGCTCTGCCTGGGCGGAGCAACATCAAGTGGGCACAATCTACTGAGCTCGGAGTTCCCAACCCACAGATCTGGGGCTTGAGAGTCACCTTTCCCTTCACCTGCTGTGGAGCCTCTATAGGCCTTTGTCCCAAAAGAAAGTTAGACGAAGAGGTCAGGTAGCTCTGAGCCAATCCACTCACTCATGAAGAATTTATTATGCACCTGCTGTATGCCTGGTTTTGCTACAGGCATAAATGACTCTAAAGTTCAAGAAACCATTGTGTTTTATGACCCATGAGCTATGCGGGAATAAACAAGCATCTCTGAATTCAAACTCACAACCAGATTCCTTCAGCCCCACGGCACTCTGGGTTCCCTGCCCTGCTCAGCAGCCATAAGGACACCCAGGTGAGCAGCTGGGTTGCGACCTGGCAACCAGCACTGGCTGCTGCCGTCTGGCTGTCTCGCTCTGCACCCGGGGAGATACGCCGTGTTCTGAGGAGCACGAGGCAGACTGAGGCCCTGCACGGCTGCACTGTGGAGTTCTGCTCACTCTTCCCACTCCTGGGCCAGCTGCTGACCAAGAGAGAAGCAGAGGGAAGCAGCTGCCTTCTGGTGACAAAGCAGACCCAGGGCCAGCTGGGGCTCTGCTGGCTTCTAGGGCTTGTGTACTCGAAGACTCCTCTTAACTACATGCGCATGCTGCCAGGAACAAGGGTACAAAGCAGAAGAAAGAAAAGCACATGCTCTGTGTGCAGTGGAGGCTGCTTCCAGGTGAAGCCGCAGCCGGGTCCCCACCCAGGCCTCACACCTTCTGCGCAGGTTCAGGGCGTTGTCTGTTTCCCCTCAGGAGCTGCCAGGCTGAACAAGCTGGTGCAGGTGGCCGGGCCCAGCGCTCAGGAATGCAAGGCTCATGCTGGTGCCACCTCCCTCTTGGGCACTCAGTGGGCCTGGCAGGGAATGATTAACTGCATGGCACAGGAGCGAGGGTGAGAGAGCACCAGATCCCCACAGCACTGGGGATGCATGAGATGGGGGCATGTGGCTGCTTGGCCTTGAACTGTGCCTCTTCAGGTTGGGTCACTGCTGCGGGGGCTGTCCTGGCATCAGCAGTGCCCAGCAGCACCCTTGCCTCCACTTGCCCAATGCCAGCAACATGCCCCAGGTGGCAACAGCTGATTTCTCCACACATTGTCAGGCATCTGCTGCGGCGGAGGGGTAGGCAGGACTGTGCCCGGTGGAGACCCTGCTCTAATCCCCTATGCTGCTGAGACTTGCGACCCTGGTCCACAGCTCCAGGCCTAGACTTGACCTCAGCCTTCACTCTGAGGGGCATGCCACAAATAGAGACTCACGAAAGGGCTCACTGACAGCAGGAACATTCAGCCTGGCAAGAGATTGTGCTTTCTTAGTAAAGGGCACCACTATGATTTATATTTTAAATGTGCCCAGAGGTCCTGTGATAAAATCATGGTCCCCAGGTTGGCATGACTGGGCAGTGGAGGAGTCTCAGGTGGCCTTCAGTCCCTGAGTGCCTGGGAAGGGCATAATGATGCCCAAGCTCCTTCCTCTTCCCCTCACCCCTCTCCACAATGGGCTGCCACTCCCCCCTCAGGCAACAGGCCCACCTGGAAGTTTCAAACAGTGAACCCAATACACCTCTCCTCTCCTCTTGTTGATATCTCTGGCATCTGTTATAGTCAGGAAAGCTGGCACCTGACACGCTGCGGTGTGAGTTGCGCTTCCAGCACAATACAAGAAATTCTCAGAGAGACAGCACCTCTGACCTGCAGTGTCAGGTGCCATGCTCACTCCATCTTCCAGAGGCAGAGAGAAGGCATCGCTATTAGGCCACACAAGTGCGGTAGCCACGTCCACACAAGTGCAGCCCCTACACCACAGCACACCTTGCTGTCCTGTGATTCAGATACTTATTTTGCTTCTTTTTATCTTATATCTTCTGATAATTAAGGAAATCATCTGGCTGACGATTCAGAATTTTCTATCTCCACAGCTTCCTCACATGCACACATGTAGAGGTGTACATTATCTCCCTTGGAAAGAGGACTTTCACTGACATTTGTGCCATACAGAAATGCAAGGAGGGGATGGGAGATCCTGCAGGTATGTGCAGAATGTGAAGAGCACACAGCTCATGGGGTGTGACCTGCTCTGCTGTTTCTTACCTTCAAGTTCATTCCATGAACTTGCTTTACTCCATGCAGCAAGCAGTTCTGTGTGAGCGCCTGCAGCCCTCATACAGAGAGGCAGCTCTGGACAGGACATGAGGGCATGGAGAGGTGGGTGACAGTGAGCTGCCGTCGATGGTGACCATCGGGCATAGTCATAGCATGCGCCTGAGGAGTCTCTGCACAGTGCAGCTGGAGGTCTCAGTCAATAGTTGATTCCAAGGTCAACAAAAGTCACCCTTTTTCTTTGATGTAATATTTAAGGTTGTCATGGTTGCAACCTCTTATCGTGCACCTGCTACCACTTATCATGTTCTGTGCACAATAACTGGTGTTCTTCTAATCACCGAGGGGCCACCGAGAGCACACCTGCCTGCTGACTGCTACTAATGTGAATTCAAAACTAAAGTGCCAAGTGGAATCTGTCCCACAGTTCTGGGCAGGCTTTGGGGTGAAGAGTCACTCCGACTGCGTAAACTCCGGGCTGCTTTTCCCAGACAGTGATTCAATCCTAACCCAGCTACTTCCTTACAAATACAAACTAGTGGACACAACAGATGAATTCTGCGAAGACAAGTACTAAAACACTCGTCATACCAGGTGCTTCGCAGAAGCTGGTCCTTTGGGCAGACTTGCTCTTCTAGGTGCTGTAATTGCAGTGAGTGTCAAGGACCAGGAGAAGGTGTGTGACTCGAACACCTGCCGATCCAAACTGCATTCTCTCTGTTTACAACACAGAGACGCTGAGTGCTAGCATCTTGTACTCATCTGCGGTGCCAGTGTGTGTGGTTGGGCTCACAGTGGGCAGGTGTGTGCAGACTGATCTGGTGTCTACTCCAGAGCCCAGGGTTGACTGTCTGCTGCCCAGCCCCTTCCGGGTGTCCATGTTGAACCTCTTCTGTCCTGGCCAACGACTACATACATGTTCACATGTTGCTAACATGCTTATGCACAGTGGAGACGCCAACTACCTAACTGCAGCTCTGTATGGCCAGAGGTCTTCTGAACTCAAGACAGACCACCAGCACATCTGTGTTTCTGTCACTGGGTACAAGCTCTCCTACCAGGACTGCGCGGGCCTTTCCTACCTGCCAGCTTCATTCCTAGATGAGTGACATACCCTTTTCAGACAGACGTGGCAGACTACCTGGTAACCTCCAAGGTTTGGAGAGGGATTCTAAAAGTTCCAACGACCTCTTGCCTAGTTAACAGCGTAAAGTATTTACAAGGTTAAAAATTTCTTAAGCTCCTATAAACAAGATCAGATAAACACCCAGTGTCTATTTAATGTTAACCTGATTTTCTGGGAAAAGGCCTGTTGCCACAAAAGCACAGCTCAGAAAAGAAATCACTAAAAAAACAGAAAGAAGGTTTCTCTCCAGTTATATTTTAACCTACAGAGATGCACAGTAAGGAAAGAGATCAGAAAATCACTTGTAAATACTGTATTGTAATGGCACTGGGTGAGATCAACTGTATTCACCAAAATGCCTCCCTCAGGAGATGCAGCTCGGTCATGTGGGAATGTCTGTGTGAGCACGGACTCTCCCTGTATCCCAGCTCTCTGCAGCCGCCTGGCCTCACACATGGGTCTCGAGACTAGTATTCTTCAGGGACAGGTGGGAGGTGTGTCCTACACTTCTATGGGGTCTCAGGGCCCCTTCCTCTTCTCATCCGGGCATGGTGGCCCAGACCTGTAGTCTCAGCATGCTGCGAGGCTGAGGCAGAAGGGTCACGAGCTAAACCCCAGCCCAGGAACTCAGCAAAACCCCATCTCAAACTGCACAAAAGTAAAAAGAGCTTCAGACACACATGTTAGGGCAAGGTCTTGAGTTCAATCCCCAGCACACAAAGAACAACTTTCAGACTGTATTGTGAAAGGCTATAATTCCTATACTATTAAATCATTGGGGCCACATTAACTACAATGATGTCAAATTTATAAAACCAAAGTTTGCTACAAAGACTTTTCCATTAATAGAAGGTGGGAGAAGAGATCACAGAAATCTATGCAGATTCTTTTCAGCTTCCTGAGGATTTGTAATTCTTGAACAATAAGAAGTTAGCATATTGCTGTGCTAAGAGCAAGATATTCATTTTTTAAAAAAATTGTTTTATTTTCTTTGTTTTTTGAGACAGAGTCTTACTATGTAGTCCAGGCTGGCTTTGAACTTCAGATGATCCTCCTGCCTCAGCCTCCTGAGTGCTGAGGTCACAGGCTGGGCTGCCCTGCTCAGACAAGACATTCATTCTTATATAAGGAGAGGTTTTGTTTTCAGTATGCCTTTCTGAGATCTGCAATAGTAACAAATGTCTTAACTTCCTTATTAAGTGAAAAAGACTGGGAAAATATAAGCTCATAATATCCAGTGGGAAGTATGTTTGCAGGTGCTAGCTGAAGGCTTGTGGCACTGTGGAGGAGGAGGCAGGAGGCCTTAGGTAACTCCTCAGATGCCCTCCGATCACACATTTTCTCCCTTCCTCACATTTCAGGAAGTGGCCGTCGAGGGCTTAGCAGTAAAGAGAAGATGGTGGACTACCACCCTTTCCTGTGGGGCTTGCAGGTCCTGAGTGGACTCAGAGTTTACTGTGTGTGGTTCTGCCCAGGGTCTCGTGATGCCCTCAGGATGCAGGTCACAGGGCAGAAGCTGCAGCCACAAAGCCAGGCACCCCATCAGGTCCTGGCCCACTGTCCTGTGATGGCCTGGGGCTCATCAACCACAGCAGAGATCGTCAGGCCAAAGGCAGGCCTAATGTATAATGCATCACTTTTATCTGAAGACAGAGTGAAAAAGGTAGAGGTAGAGGCAGAGAGAGAGGAGGGGCCACGCAGCAGGTCTCGAAATTCTGTGTACCCTATTCATACTTTCCTCCCATTATTTCCTTCTCATAAAAATCTTAGCAATCAGTGGATGATCGGTATTGCAAAGTCATCACCACTTCTAGGATAAAAGTTATCCACCAAATCCTGGTGATGAGTTTCAGGAGGACTGGCCTGAGGTTACTCAACCTGTGGCAGTGATTTTTAGATTGGGGAATCTAGACTGGGGGATTTAGATTGTGTTCAGAGACAATCACTTTGATCAGACATAAAGTCAGTGCAGTCTTCTGAGCTGGGCTGGAGCAGAGCTCGCATCACAAACAGCCCAGAGCAGAGAACTGTGCTCTTTACACATTGCCTGCTCTGGCCTCTAGCTGGGGGTGCGTTTCTTCCACTCCAGAAATGTGTAACATCTGAGGAGGGAACCGTGTGTCTCCTTTCTGGCTCAGAATGAAGAAGGCCCTGAACATTTTCTCCATTTTAAATAAATGACAAATGCACTTGGCAGCCAGGAAAGATGCAGCAGACATAACCAGCTGGCAAATGACTGAGGGACACCAGAAGCACCTGCTGTGAGTGGGTGGGGCTCATGGTGGCAAAGAGCATGGGACCGCAGAAACCTCAGGACTAAGCAGCTGTAGCAGCCAATGGGCAGGGCAGGCGAGGCACCCTGCTTGCCCACACTACCATGCGCATTCCCGTCCTCACAACCCTGCAGCTCTCAAGAGGCCCAAGAGAGCTGTGTGCAGGTGAGGGCCAGAGTGGGCTGAGTGACCCTGTTGGAAAATGAATGCATCTCTGGATGTACCTCTCCCCTGGCATCCACCAACGGCGTTGAAAGAAACAGACACAAGGACATAATCACTCTCAGTCTAAGGGTGACGCCACTGCACTGGCATGCGAGTGTCTCGTCTCCAACTCCTGGCCCTTAATTAACTGCTATCTGCTCCTTGTAAGACGGCCCTGCATGTAACAGGGCTTTCTGGCTTGGCAGGACGTCCCAGAGCACTGCATGACTGCTTGGAGCTCAGCGCTCCACATCACACTTCCTGTGACCACGAGTTTCTCTCTGATGACATCAGCAGGGGCCAACCACAGACACCAGCGCCATTCTCACCTGCAGCTCCACCTCTCATCCGCGGCTCCCACCTCCTCCACCTCTACAGGGGACCCAGCCTGGCTGGAAGCAGAATGTGCAACGCTCTCAAAGTGAGGCCAGTGGGATCCTGAGAGGGGAAGGGAGAGCCCACAAAAGCTCACAGACTGCAGGAGAGAAGGTACCCTCTGCAGCACCATGTGCACAGCCTGGGATTCATGACCGCCAACCTCCCCTGCTGTTCCCTGTGCAGCACTGTGAATTTTTGCTGCCACTGTCTGACACATCTAAGAGCCTCACTGAGAATGACTGCCGCTCGATGACCATGCAGGTCCTATCTGGGGCCTTCCTGCTTTGGGACACTTGCTTGCTGTGCACCCCCCACCCCCGGGTGTAGGGGAAGCTGCAACCCCTCTCACTCTCACTGTGTGCCCCTCTCACTGTCCTCTGCAGGTGAAACAGTGGAACTTCAGTCCAAGGCTTTCACAAGACTCAGGCCCAGATCACTTGGTGGCTGCTTATTCTTAGATTTGCTTTCCTGAGACCCCAGCACCTTTTTAGGCTCAGGAATCAACATGCTGTCCCTCCAGTGGGGCGGTCTACACAGCTCATGGACAGAGGCGAGGGCCATTCCTCAGCGACAGGGGCCATCTCCTCTCCCTACAGTCATTAAGTATGACTGTGCTGTGGGAAATTTCTGGAGTACTGGAAAGTTTCCACTATGTTCGGAAGAAGCAGTAAAAAACCTTCCCAGTAAAGGAAGATGATCCTACATTTTGATAGTTCTTTGGGGACAGTTCTACCCCACCTCACTGAGGTCTGCCCCCGCCACCTCCAGCCACATTCCATTCTTCCAACCAGCGAAGCTCCTCCCTCTGGGATTTTGACTCTTTCTCTTCCAAAGTCAGTGTGTCCCACACCAAGACAGAGCAGATCCAATGGCCACACTGCATAGTTTTTCATTTTCACAACCTCAGAATCATGCCCAAGTGAGCATGTATGTGAGCTTCACTGGAACCCCAGCAGCCAGGTTTCGCCAGGCATTGCTGCTCTGCCTTGTTACTTTTTACCCTCATTTCTTCTGCAAGTATTTTTAGAGCTGGTAAGTTTACAGATGCTAAAGACACAATGTTTAAAAAGTCATACTTTTAATTTGTAAAGTAAATGTTTTCAGGCGGATAAACGCATATCTTATCTAATGAGGGTTAAAACAGACACAGGGCTGACTGAAAATATACTTCATAAAGAGAGGAAAAGCAGAAAAGGAGCCCAAACAGAGAAAACAAAGACATGTGCAAAACTGGGAGAGCTGTGTAGTCTAAGCCATGGAAATGTAGCAGCAATGTGGAGGGATGCTTTGTGTCCGCCCTTGGGTCACAGGTAGGATGGAAAGTGAGAGGAGGCATCCTGGCTAAGGACCACTGTGGGCTCAAAGGCAAGGCAAGGAAAGATGGGGAGGTCGGGAGGGCACCCAGCACCCACAGCTGGCTGTCCATGACCGCAGGCAGACGGCAGCGTGCGAAAGCCGGGTCCATCTTCAGAGTGGATCATTTCGTTGGTCGTGTGGAGCAGCAGGGACTCAGAGAGAGAGGAATGTCGTGGCACTGTGTAAACTGCAAAGTGCTATGCAGATGCAAGTTGTTATTATTATGACATCAATATTTCATCATTTAAATTACAGGCACAGCACCCTTATTATCTACATGTTTAAATACGTATCTTGCATACATTTAGATTTGCTTTTAATTTCATAGATGTTTTCATCTACAAGGAGTTTTGGAATTATCTGGTTTAATTATTGTATGGAAACTGAAACTGGGAGGGTAGATTCCAACCTGTTCTCTCTTCCTATTATAACTAGCTTGTTGGAGGGAAAATATGTAAAGCTGGGAATCAAGAGAAACACCTTTAGCAAACTACTTTTCAGAACATAGTCCATGCATATGCATGTTTGTATTAAAAATAATCATGAAAACTGGATGTCTCTGACCCAACTTTCAAAAATTATACAGTATTTTTTTTTTAGTTAATTGCAAAATTCCATTGGTAGTTGTCAAAATTTTTCTTAGCAAAAGCTAATTCATAACAGCTTGCATTGGAAGAGAAGGAGAAAGAAAGAAAGGGAAAAGGGAGTGAAGGTGCACAGGAGACTGGGAAGTAAAAGAGAAAAGACATACAACAGTAAGGCCATATGTCAGTCTTACGGCCCATGTGTGGATCTGGTTAAGTCAGAAATTCACAGGAAACGCTGGCAGAGTTAAACAAGTCACAACATAAATACAAAGTTTCTGATTTTCTACTCTTTAGAGCAAGTCGAAGCCAAGAAACATTCTGAAATGCATCATATTCAAAAACTCAGTGAGACCAGAAAGGGATGCAGTCATTCTCCGGCGACCACTTTGTGTTTCCTGTCATTCATGTGGAATTAATCAAAATCAGATGAAATCAGTGGTGCTGGAGGTTTATTTCCTACAAAAACACTACTTAGTTTTCTAATATGATATTAAAATATACTTTAATAAAAACTAGAGTCATATCTTGCAAGTTTGTATGAGAAAAAACTTAAACTAGTTGTCTAATTTATCTAGCACAGCTCAATTTTAAGCAAATATACGGCTAATAGTGAAGGAGGTTAAGCTAGTAGATGACGGAGTAAAAGTGAAAAAAAAACTACTGTAATGAAACCTACCTGAGTCTTTGAAGGATTCAATGTTTGCTGGTAAGTAAGTTTTGACATTAAAAAAATTTTCCTGGAAAAGTGATCTGAAATCGTATGAATGATCAACAACTCTCCAGATACCCTTGCCTGTCCTGCGGGACTTGCCCATATTCAATAAAATGGTTTATTTTCTTCCAAACAGAAGAATAAAGAATAATTTATGAGTAGAGGCAAAGAGGAATATGCATAGTTTTCAACGTATAAATGTCACTTTGTCAGAGTAGAAAGACGGTATACGATGCAGTAAGATCCCCAAAACCTGGAGTCAAAGGCAGGACTCCAGCAAATGGTCAAAATGACAGCAGACATGGGCAAAACAACTGCTAAGGAAACCAAGATGTCACCACGTACACAGGCTGGCATAGCACAGCAGTGAAGTCGGCAGGTGTCACATTTCTGCTGTTATACCAAAACCCTGCGTGTACACTCCTCACAGCCCTGCCGCGCACACCCAGTCTCACAGCTGGTCTCACACCTCACTCAGGCAGAAGCATCCCCTGCCTCCCAGCCTTCATCTGCTGGGAACCTGCCTATTTGTTTCCAAATCACCTATGCAAGTACATGGGAAAAGGAAAAATCCGTACAATTTTCAACAATGCATCAGGAAACAGATGTGTCTTCTAATTCTCAAGCAGCAGTAGCTCGACTTAGAGAGATTTCGAGTCCATTGTGATTCGACCAGGATTTACTATGTCTAGAACTTGATGGAATTTAGTTTTCTTTTGCTCTTTTCTGTCTGCAGCAGGAGTTACACAAAGGATGTGAAAGTGGTGATTTTGGGTATTCATAACAAGTTCTAGGGAAAAATCAAGCAGTTGAAGAGAAAATTAAAAGAAGCTATCAACCACTACCCAGACTTGTTCATTTTTCACACATGGTTGCTACTTTATTTTGAATCCTTTTAAGGTCTGCTGTATCGCTTCTGGGGCACTTAACCTCTGATACCGTAAATTTCTCCATGGTTACTTATAAAAATAAAAAAGGAAATGCTACAATTTTGACAAATACTCTAATAAGACGCTCTCTCAGACAGGAGGAGCCAGGAGGGCTTAGGAGCCCAGGCCACAAGGATTTCCACACTCCCTGCTCCCAGGGAGAGGCAAAGCCCCTCTTCTGAGACTCAGCAAAATGTTCCTCTGGTGAGAAAGTGTGCCTGTCACAGGCCAGGAATTTATACTGCACTCTGTCACGTGTGTCAGGAGCACCCCACTGTGCGGATGCGCTCACAACTGCGTGAGCTTAGCCATGCCTGTTGCTTGTCCTCCGAGGCCAGGCCAGGTCCTACCCTTCCTGCGCATCCAGGCCTAGTGTGAGGCACTAACCTCAAGTACCGTGGTTCTCAAACTCTGACATGCAAGGAACTTCCTGAGGTCAGTGCTCACAGACGGTGCCAGCAGCCCATTAGCAGGCCCAGAACACACATCCCACCAGATTCCTCAGGCCCACTCTTGTGAGCCCCATCAGGGACTTTTGCTGAACTAACTCATGAAATAAAATGTGACCCTGAAACTAGCTAGTAATGAACTTTGAAACTGGCTCTGGGTCTTGTTTATGACATGGGATATGAAAAAAGAGTTGGAGAACAAAGACAAAATTCCTGCTATCACCAGCTCCAAGCAACGTCTCACCCTCCTCCACACTGCCAGGGAGTCTGCCGATGTGTGCAGATGTGTGCCCGGCAGATGGGGTGGGGTGAGCCACTGCCTTGTGGAGCTTCAGAAGCCACTGCTAAGAACAGAAGACAGGAAAGGAGAGATGGGGGAGGGGAGGGGGAGTGCGAAGAGGTAGAGGAGGAAAGGGGGCAGGGGGAAGGGACAGAGGAAGGAGTAAGACTCCACCATTTCTCACTCTTTTGCCGCAGCCCTTGATGTGCAAGCCTGATGCTGACTTGCACGGGGATCGAGCTCTGCTGAGCCAGACAGGAGCGCCGCTCTTCCACAAGCTGTGTTTATCTGTCAGTTACTGATAACTGCAAGCAGGCAAGTCGCCGGCCGGGGCGGCCTGACCAGAAAGAACTCGGGGCTCCAGAGCCTGGCATGGGTCTGTCTGGACATGACAGGGGCACGTGACAGCTCACTCTCCGCCTGCCACGTCGAATGCCAGCACTCTCCAGGATGGGGTACCACAGGTGGGACAACGCCCCTCCTCACATTTCCCGAGAGAGAAGGAGCCTGTAGCCCCAATTCCTTGGCCTTCCCAACTCTTGGTTTCTTTCCAGGGAGAATAAAAGATGTCCTTTATCTCACAAAGAGGCCACGGTTTTGCAACACTGTCGCACACTTGGGGTTTCTTCTCCCTCTTCTATTAAATGCTTTCCCCATGCTCCATGGTGGGGACCATTCCTACCTCTCCTAGTGGGGTAAGGTAATGCAGTACCCACCCATGGCTCACACACAAGAGAAAATGTTAACAAAAGCTTAAGTTGTAACAGGCACCAACACTTGTCCTGTTCTCAAAGGACAAACAATAGTGGTTAACTCGTGTAATTATTTATACTAAGACGGGTATGTGCTGATTTAATTACACCAGGAGTGGCATGTGCTTAGGGTTGTGCACAAGGCCTGCTAACTATGAGTCCTTCCAACTCTAAGGCCAGCTGCCCATGAATGAGAAATGGCAAAAGGGCTTGTCCCTGAGAACCCACCAGACCGGGACATCAAGTGGGAGCAAAGAGGATGTTCTGTCTCCCGAGACAGCTTTCCACCCTACTTCCTAGAGCACGCTGCCAGAATTCCAAGAAGTGAGGTTTACTCTAAGCAACGCAGCTCAGAGACGGCCGGTAGCAGGGCCAGACCTGGGGCTGAAAAGACAAACCCAGGCTTCATGAGCATGTCACCCTATCCCGAGGGCCCCTCTGAGCGGCACCAGGAGCTCTTGGGACATCTGGACCAAGAGGAAGGTTCACCAAAGGGCAGAAAAGAAGAAATTACAGTGGAACCAAACCGGAAGCTAGCTAAGCCCCTCTACCTGGCTTGTGCCACGGAACAGGCGGTGGACAATTAAGACATTGTCACCTGTTGGAGCTTCCTTAGAAAATAAAACAGTTTTGGAAGAAAATAAATCAGAAGTTGTGGGGAATCACTGTGGTGGCAGATGGGGACGCCTAAGATGAGGGGCTAAGACTTATGCTCTGTTCCATGTACTGACGCTTTAAGAATCAATCACTGACCATTGACTGAGCCTTAAAATGCTTCTTATAATAATTTCATATATCCATAAGTGATAGAAGAAAGCAAAAAAGAATGAGTTCATTATGGGTCTGAGGACCAGGAAACTAGGTTTTAAAATCATATTTCCAAGGCTGGGGACCTAGCAACATTGCAGAGCTTTTGCCTCATGTGGAAGAGGCCCTGGGTTGGATTCTCCAGAACTTCAAAGAAAGAAACTAAAGTTGTATTCATAGAGAGACAACATGTAGGTGAGCTTTAAAGATGAACTTTTCTCATTCCTCTTTTAGCAAAACTTACTTGTCTAACCTTAAACAAGCCATTACTGTATTACCAAGTTGAAACCAGGCACGCACACACTTTCACAGAGTCACACACCCACCGCTACATTCATTCCAGGCGGGGCCTTCGAGGCTGAATGTCAGGGCCGGCGTTTGGGTCACACCCGTTTCAGGTTCCCGGCTGCCTTCTTTCTGTGCTGTAATCCTCACTGCCTTTCATACTAGAGTTCATTTATCACTCATATCAAAGCAGTTTCAGACCATGGCTGCCAGTCCTGGAGTTTACATCAAAGGAAAAACAAAGAGTATTTTCCTTTAAAACAGGCCTGACTCCTTCATCTTTCCTGACACTGCCTCTGAAAACATTTCAGAACACGTTGGTGCTGTCACGTGGACCCAACGTAATTATGTAGCACGGCAAATTCTGGCACCTGGCTTCTTCAAACTTCAACATACATTCTTGAAAAATGATGGATTATGAAACTAACCGTTCGAAGCCAGCAAGGCTTCTACGTGGTCCCATTGCCTGGTTTCTGCTCGTCCGTACTGTACCAGTGTGGACACGCAGCTATGGCACTTGGAGGCAGTGCTCCTCTGTGGCTTGGCACAGCAGTCAGCTACTAGAGGAGCAGCACACTGCAGGAAGCAGCAGTGGGCACCGGGACCACCCTGTGCGCACACCAGAGTGGGTCCGACCCACTCTGCGCGCTCGGTGCACAAGCACAGAACGTGGAGCCCACTCTGAGGCTGGGTTTGTGGGGCAGCAGCAGGGTCCGCGGCTGCAGGCCCGGCCTGGCCTGCAGGTCGGAGCTAGAGGGAGGAAGGAGGGTGTGGCTCATCTCAGATCCTATTCGAGCTCCTTTGTTTTTCTTACACAGTCCAAGACCTCCTGACCAGGAGGCTTCTACTCGCAGGGCCGGGGTCATACATCCCCCTAGAGCAACACCTTTATCCATGCTTGTGCAAGCACAAGGGTCTGGCTCAGTGTCCCCAACACGATGATCCATCTCTGCTTTTTCAGATTCTGGCTGAGGACCTCCTCTGCCCAGGCAGCCGGCCGGACTCAGGAGCTCCAGGGACGAGGCATGCAGTTGAAGGCTAAGAGGTCTGAGGCCTGGCTCCCCTGCCTTCAGAGTCCCCAAACACAAGGAGAGTCCACACCTCACACAGTGGACGTGAGGGTGAGCGAGAGAAACTTCGCTCCCGGATGCAGGTGAGGCATACTTCCTATAGCCACCAGCACCACAACTGGAAAAGTCAATCTCAAGACTGAATTAAACCCACAGTGCTTAATAATCTGTTTAATACCATCCCTTCAGACTCAGTACTTTACTTTGCCCTGAGCAAACCCATTGGCATGCCCTGTTGTACTCAGGAGCCCTCTCTTTATGGGGCATGGTGGGGCTCATGTCGATCTCAGACCAAGTGTGGAGCCCTGGGAGTTCCTTGGCAGGAGTGGGCAGTGCGGAGAAGGGTGTTTTGGGAATGCCAAGAGCCGCACTCTACAGCTTTCACTCAGAGCTGAGGTAGAGGACAGGGCGGCCTGACAGCAGCCGCGCAGCCTGGCTTTCGGAAGCTGCCTTTCTCTTTTGCTAGGTTTTGCGAGAGCCCAACTCCGGGTGTCCCAGAAGAGCTCTTCAACTTGGCTGGGACTTCCCAGGAGTCTTCACCAGCTTCCTCTCCCCCAGAAACCCCCAAACCCTCCCCTCAGCCCCGCAGCACCCTAGACCTGTGACACTGCTCTCATCTCCCGGGTTGGCTCTCCCGGGCAGCTTCCTGTACAGCAGTCTGGGAAGCCACGCCATGCTCTCCCTCCCCCACAGGCTCAGCGCTGGGCAGCAAGGGCAGTGACATCAAAGGCAAGCAGGGGCCTGCCCTCCCCGGTGTGCAGTGCGAGCTAGACCAAGCCAGCTTCTGAGCTAGCCCGGGACTCAGGTGGGCACTGCCAAGCCAAACCCTCACGCACCACGAACGGCAACCGAGCTTTTTCTTCCATTACTTCTCACTACTGTGGTTGTCCCAGCATCAAACTCATCAAAACACCAAGAGGAAACACTCCAGACAGAGAATCTGGGGTTACCGAGGAGCCTCGTGTTACCGCACGCACGCAGGCCTGGGAGGGGCGCTGGGCCAGAGCCAGCAAAGCCCGAAGAAGGGATATTGGCGGGCACACAGGTGGGAGACCCGCCGAGGAGTGCCCAGGCCACCACTGGAGAGAACTCGGACCTGGGCGCCACTGGGGCAACGAGCACACCTGGCCGCGGTCAGCTGGCCAGGCAGGACGCGCACCTGGCATACAGACCAAGCGATCCTCGCCTGCCTTCGGACGTAGGTCCCCGCGCAGCTCCGCGCCAGGGCTGGGGACCCAGTGGAGGGGCGGGGCGGGGGGACGGCCTTGTCCCAGGGGAGCTGGGGACGCGTGTCCTTCACCACTCCAGTCCCCTAGGTCCTCCTGGCCCTGACCCAGTTCCTCCCGGGGAGCGGCGCCGCGAGCCAAGGAAGGAGGAAGCGAAGTTGAAGCCAGCGCCGGCGGGTCCTGTCTCGGCCTCCGAGGGCGCGCCCGACCCCGGGAGAACGCACAGCTTGTCAGGGTCCAGGGCGAGGACCAGGCTGCGGCTCGGGGGATTGTTACGGGGAGCTCGGGGCCAGGACGCGGGGAGGGGGACCCGGGACTCGGGACGCGGGCGCGGCAGCTCACTCACCGCGCTTCTCCTCCGGCGCCGCGCTCGCCCCCAGCAGCGCCAGCAGCGTCAGCAGCGCAGGCCCCGCCGCCCCGCTCGGCCGCATCGCGCTGTCGCCGCGCCCGGGCGGTGGCTGTCGTCGGGCAGGACTCCGCGGGATTCCTCGCTCCGGACGGCGTCCGCTCGGCTGCCGGCCGCGGGGGGAGAGGGCGGGGCGGGCCGGGGCGGGCCGGGGGCGGGCCGGGGGAGGACCCGGCGACGGGGCGGGACCTGCGGGAGCCTTGAGGCTGCGCCGCGATCGCCCGCTTGTCCTTGCCCGTGGCCCCGCGCCCTGTCCCCTCTGTCCTGTGCGTCCACCCCGCGAGCTCGCCCCTCCTCCGGGCACGGGCTGAGCCCAGGTGCCAGGTCAGATCTCCTGTCGCGGCCATGGATTCTGGTCCGCAGCGCCGCTCAGCACCCGGTTAGCGTCTAGGGGAGGAAGACGCGCCGGGGCCGGGACTGGACAACCAGGGGCAGGCGGGTGGCTTCGCAGGAGGGGCGCTGGGGTGAAGGCTGGACGCAAACCAACCGCTGAAAATGTGTACAGAGGCCAGGTGCCCTTGACCTGGGCAGTCAGAGACGCTGTGGCCGGGCAACGCTGGGGACCAAAAGTTTGCCGGAAACTGGGCTTCCTGGTGTTGGAAAAAGTTCAGCTCCTCCTGGAGGAGAGGGCCGCCAGCCCGCCCTCGCCCTGGTGGATTCCAGTCTCCCGGCGCACAGGACTCAGACAGTGTGGAGCCAAGTCCCGCCCTCCCTGCCGCACCTTCTTCCCATCTAGCAAGGGGCCGTGGCTGGGTTTTACCTGGGCGAGTGTGCAGCAGGAGCTCTGTGCCTCCTACCAGCCTGCAGCTGCTTCTGCGGATAAACACGAGCCAATGCTCCGATGTCGGGCATCCTCCACACGTTGAACTCCAGTGCTTCGTTCCCTCCAAGATTCCAAACTAGAGCGCAGGGCCCTTTATAAAGCACAAGTACAAGGGAGAAACTCAGGAAACAGCAGCTGCTAGGCGAAGACGGGAGCAAGTCCTGGAAGGTCTGCAGACCCTCAAATCCTGCGCACCTGCTCTTCAGGGCCACTAGTGGGTTCCATGCCCCACTTCCTGTCAAGGAAATGTAATCAGTAACACAAACTGGATTGTCCACGTAGTTAATATAAAACACTTTAAGCTACAGCCCGTTTTGAAGATGCCCTAGGAAATCCCGCTAGTCCCCAGAAGAACCCACCAGAACTGGGTGCTCTGTGTCAGCTCCAGGAACCACGACCTTCCTGAAGCTGTCTGTGGATATTTGAGACAACATCCTTTAGTGTGATCTCGATGTCGGTGGATCTTAAGACACAGGCTTAGGGGAGGATACTGCTAGATGGGCAGTGGACATTTCCCACATGGGATTCGCTGCCTGCCCTGCGGACACTCCAGGAAGCCTGAGTTCCTCAGCACTGTTAAGACACAGGGTAACCCCCGGCCAGCATTGTACGCCTTAGAAGTCACCTAAATAGGAGCTGTGTGGCTGGGCCAGCAGAAAGGACTTTGAGCCCGGCTGGGCAACCTGTGCCACTGCCGTCGTTGGAGGGTGACAGCAGCAGCCAGCTCTGTGCTGAGGACTGATTGCACCTGGGCCTGTGTAGTCCGAGACTGGCTTGTGCTGGTGCTGCCCATGTTGTAGCAGATGCCACCCTGGCGTGGGGAGGGGAAGTAGCTGCCAAAGGCCCAGCATGCACCTGGTGGGCAGGGAAGTCCAGCTCTGAACCCTATCAAGGGAGGCGCTTCACCCTTCGCTTCCTGTGTTGCTTCTAACCTGAGTGGTGACATCAGGACACCAAATCCCATTTCGTCATATCTTGGAAATTATGAAAGCAGACACAGCTAAAATATCTGCCTGTTGAAATTCTTTCAGATAAAGCCTATATACCAGCAAGTGTGTATGAGACTCTGTCTAGTGTCTCCAAAACAAACTCTGAAGTGTGTGCCTATTTTCATAAGACAAGCTGTTTGTCCTCGCAGCCTTCCTCATGCTGACAAGTTGTTATCTTCTTAGAACAAAATTCTGAGAGGGTTGGATTCAATTTTCTAGGAATGACACAGCACAAGTGCCACTAGGTTCTTTGCCTGGGTGAAGAATCCAGGACTTCAAATAGTTGAAGCCCCATCTTAGGAGGGAGCATCTGACCACCTGTTTTCTGGTTTTGTTTTTGTCTTAGAAGTTGAAGCAAAGAGTGATGAAGGAAAACCCAAAGTAGTAGACTTCAGAATTTTAAAAATCTGTGCTGAGCTACCTACAGCTCACCCAGAGGATCCAGTGATTGTCCATCCCCAGAAATCTTTTTGCACTGAGGTGGGCAGCACCTAGGGGGCTGGGAATCATGAGGAAAGTTTGCTCTCGGCTGAAATTCCACCAGAACACACACTTCTAGGAAAGGACTAGCAAAGAGGATGGCAAGTAGAGCACTTCTGCCAGGCGACTCGTGTGGACATACGATCCTTTGCTGGTGGTGCCCCCGGGAGGCAGCATGGGTGTCGTCGGTAAGGGTTGGAGGAAGACTGGTTTCCAGCCATTTGTCCTTTTTTGGGCTTGGAAATGTGCCCTGTGCTCCTGCACCACCTGTCTTTCCTCTCAAGCACTGTGGCCTCATTCAGGCTGCTTGGGCTAAAGTGGCTCCTGGTGGATTCTTGCCCAGGCCCGTCGTGTGCACCCGATTCTGGCAGAGTCCGGCACTACTGAGGGTGACAAGTGGCTTCTTCTTGGAGGGTGCACTGATGGTGGACTGTGCAGTCTCCCTGCATCTGTAGCACGCTGCTTGGCATTACATCTGGGCAACAAGCAAATCACTCAACAGATGGAAAAGTCAACAGTGATTCTGAGGTCCAGCAGTGAAGTGAAGTCCGGGTAAGTCCCAGTGCCCAGATCAGAGCCCTGCATTGGAAGAAGTAGGAAAGCAGAAGCAGCTCCCAGAGCCGAAACATGTCTCCTGCATCCCACACCTGAACTGAGTCTGGGAGGAAGACGTGAGGAGTCAAGAAAAGCTGGGGCGCAGTGAACGAGGCAGGAGCGGAAGACTCGGGTCACCAGCAGCTGGAGGACGCAGGAGAACAGTGTGCTTTGTGAGACTGGCCGGGGCTGCATGCTTAGCTGCACCCCCAGTCCTCTTTTCAGTTGTTTATTTTGAGGCTGGGTCTTAGGAAGTCACTAAGTTTCCCAGGCTAGTCTAGCATCTCTAGCCTCCTGCCTCTGCCTCCCAGAGTGCTGGCCTACAGTTGTGTGCCACCTCATAGATTTGCATGGGACACTTTTGTGAGTTTGGCTTTTAGGGTCCCGACAGACCCTCACAATGAGGGCTGGAGACCACCCATGGTGCTGCTGACAGGGGAGGGTCCCAAAGCCCTAGCCCATCTGGGAAAGGAAAGGCCAGCTCCAGCCTCCTCAAGCTGCAGGATTCAGTCACTCCCCGAGCTCACTAGAAGCTTACAGCCCAGCATGACCTGACTAGGCAGCAACCCCCTGACTACAGCCTCCTGCCCTGATCACTGCATCCATCTTTCAGCAATAGCTAAGGAGAGACAGAACCTACATCAGCATCAGAGTCAGAGAAGGCAACAGGTTGAGCCCAAGCTCAGCTGCCCGCTCTGTGTGCTGCTTTGCTGGGCGTCGGGAGGTGGGTTCTTCTGACCATGGTAGGATGCATCTTTCTCTCTCTCTCTCTCTCTTTTAAATCTTTATTGGTACATTATGAATACACATCATCATCACATTCAATATGGAGAGTGTATACCAGAATATGACATGACTTGATTCTCATTTTTTCACCTTTCACCCCCACCCTGCACCCCCCACTCCCTATGTACATAATCTTTGTTTCCCTTTTTCTTTATTACTGTCACATTCTTTCCTCCCTCCTTATTTACCCCTAGATACTCTTCTCTTTTAAATGTTTTCTATTTCACAATATCAACTATACATACAACTTATTTACAATTTCATTTTCTCATATAAGAGAAAAAATAGAATATTTACACATCTGTGACCTATTTATTTCACATATGAAGATGTCTTCAAGATACAGACATTTGAGTATGAATGACTCAATCTTATCATTTTAATAGCATAATAATACTCCATTCTATAAAAGAACCACATCTTCTTTATCCAGTCTTCAGTTGGTGAACATTTGGGTTGTTTCCAAGACTAAGCAATCACAAACTGAGCTGCTATAAACATGGGTGCACCTATGTCACTGTGATATGAATCTTTTAATTTCTTTGTGTACATACCTAGCAGAGCGATGGCTGGGTCAAATGGGACCTCTAATCCTAGCTTTTTGAGGAATCTCCAAACTGATCTCCACGGAGGTTGTACGAGTCTACAGTCCTACCAACAGTGGAGAAGGGTTCCTTCTTCTCCGCAGCCTTGCCAACATTTGTTGCTGGCTAATTCTGAAATGGCAGCCATTCTTTGTGGTGTGAGATGAAATCTTAGTGTTGTTTTCATCTGCATCTCTCAAGTGACCAATGATGTTGAGCATTTCACCATATGCTTCTTAGCTGCTCTTACTTCTTCCTCTGAAAAATATCTGTTCATTTCAGATGCCCATTTTTGAATTGGGTCTTTAAATTTGGATGGGCTGATTTTTTTAAAAGCTCTTTATGTAGTCTAGATAGTAGCCCTTTGTCTGAGGAACAGCTGGTAAAGTTTCTTTCCCATATTGTTGGTTGCCTTTTCACTCTGTTGGTGGTTTCTTTTGCTGTGCAGGTTTTTAATAGAATGAGATCCCATTTGTTGATTTCTTCTGCCAATTCTTGTGCCATAGAGGTTTTGTTCAAGAAGTCTTTCCCTAAGCCAATGTCTTCAAGCATTTCACCTAACCTGTTTTGTAGCAGATAAGAGTATCTGTTTTAATATTTAGTTCTCTAATCCACTTTGATTTTAGCTTGGTACATGGTGAAAGAGATAGGTCTAACTTTAGTCTTTGGCAAGTTAAAGCCCAGTTTTTCCAGCACCATTTTGTTAAAGAGGCTATCTTTCCTCCACTGAGGATGTTTGGCTCCTTTGTCAAAGATGAGGAGGCTCAGTGGATCTGGAGTAGTTTCTGGATCTTCTAATCTATTCCATTCATCCTTAGGTCTGCTATTTTGCTAGTACCATGCAGTTTTTGTCACAGTGGCTTTATAGTATAATTTCAGGTTCAGGATTGTAATACCACCCACCATGTCCCTGTTGCTTAGAACTGCTTTAGCTATTCTAGGTCGTTTGTGACTCCAGATGAATGTTTGGATTTTTTTCTCTAGCTCTGTGAAATATGCTGTTGGGACTTCAATCAGGATTGCATTGAATCTATATAGTAGTTGTGGGAGTATAGCCATTTTGACAATATTGGTTCTTCCTACCCAGGAGCAAGGTATGTCTTTCCATGTTTTGATATCTTCTTCTATCACCTTTTTCAGGGGGCTGTAGTTTTCAGCATTGAGGTCTTTTACCTCTTTTGTTGACTGATTCCTAGATATTTTATTTATTTTTGGGGGGGAGTGCTATTGTGGAAGGGACTGACTTTCCAGTTTCTGTCTCAGTGGGTCTACTGTTTGAGGATGCACCTTTCTCTTGAGCTCACGTGGCTAGCACTTTTGCTACATGGTCTTTTACCTCTTTTGTTAGATTGATTCCTAGATATTTTATTTATTTTGGGGGGGAGTGCTATTGTGGAAGGGACTGACTTCCCAGTTTCTGGCTCAGTGGGTCTACTGTTTGAGGATGTACCTTTCTCTTGAGCTCACATGGCTAGCACTTTTGCTACATGGCCACCTCAGCAAGGGTGCAAGAATAAAACCCAGATAGTTGCACTCAGAGACATAACACGGAGATGCTGGAAAACTGAAATTCAGTTGGAAATTCAAAATCAATGTAATAAAGTTAAATTAGAAACCAATAATACAAAGACAGCTGGAAAGCCTCCAATATTAGATTCAAAGAACTTATGCATAGGGCAGGGGATTTAGCTTAGTGATTCCAATGCATACTTTGAAAGCACAAGTCCTGAGTTCAATCTCTGGTATAACGACAACAACAAACAAAAAAACAACTTATGAATATCACATGGATCCTAGATTAAATATCAAGATACATTTTAAAATATTTTGAAGTAGATAGAAGATGAAAATACAGTGTATCAAGATTTGTGAGATACAGTGAAAGCAGTAATGAGAGAGAAATTTAGAGCATCAGTAAATATGTGGAGAACCCCCCAAATGGATTACCCCAAATTCTACCCTACTTCTTTTCCACTAGAACAAGGGAAGAGTCAAGTATAAACAGAGCAAAAGAAAAGGAAGAGTGACAGGAAAAGCAGAAAATAGTGGCATCAGAAACAAGGCGTCTGTGAGGAAAATCAGCAAGCAATTTAGGAAGACTTTATCTCGAAATAAAAATAAAAAGAAGAGGGCCTGTAGCATAGTAAATCACCCTTAGGTTTCACCCTTTATTTCAAAATAAAAATAAAAAGAGGAGGGCCTGTAGCATAGTAAAGCACCCCTGAGTTTCACCTTAGTTATAAAAATAAGTATATAAATAAATAGTGTTATATATGCATAAATAAATTTTATATATAGTAATTCACCATGGTTAACTAGGATTTATGCTACACATACAGGGTTTTTGGAAATTCAGAAATCTATCAACATATCCAATATGTCCACAAGCTACAGGGGAAGAATTACGATTCTCCTATCAATAGATGGAAAAAAAGCACTTAACAAAATTCATGACAAAAATTCACCAAACAGAGAAACGGAGGCATTTTTTCTGTGTGGTATGGGAGGTGCAAGTGCCATGGGTTTCAGAAGCAGAAGTGCTTGTGCCAGAGTGGGGAGGAGGCCAAGTGTGGCCCATTTAGAATGGCTGCCCAGCATCATATTGGAAGTTGTAACTAATGCGATGACCCAAGAAAAATAAAGATGTAATGATAGTATGTAGTCATAGTATTACAAACATTATATATATATATATATACACACATGGGAAGATATGAAATAATCTTTGTTCACAGATGACTTGACCATATGTAAAAAGGTCCAAAACATGGACAAATGAGGCTCAAGTACAAGAGTCAACCACTTTCCTGTCCACCACTGAGGAACAAGTCCCTCAGAATGAAGTGTATGAAGCTGACTATGCACGTACGCACTTACACACACACACACACACACACACACACACACACACACGCACACACACACTATAAAACCATGGTGAAAAAAGCAAAGAAGAGCGAGGTGACTGGAGGAGTATTCCAGGCTATGAGCCGAGACGCAGCACTGTAAAGATGTCAGTTCTTCCTAACATCACCCCCGATTGAAGGCAGTTTCAGTTAGAGTCCTAGCAAGTTAGCTGTGGACATAAAAAATGTGATTCTGAAGTTCATTAGAGGAGCTCAAAGACTCGGAAACACCAACTCAGTGTTAGATGGGAGAGCAGTTCAGGGACTGACACTGTCCAGCGTCGTGACAGCATGGTTCCAGGCAATAACAGGAATAACAGAGGGACAGGACAGAAGGCCCAACACAGCAGAACTGGCTGGTGTTGACAAAGGAGCAGAGCAGCTCAACAAAGCAGGTGTATTGTCTTTTCTGCAAATGTAGTTGGAACAACTAGACACCTGTATGGAACAGAAAGAACATAGGCAGAGATCTTCCATACATCAGAAAGTTAACTCCACTGAAAAATTCCTATCAGATAACATGGCAGAAACATCAGATGAATTGAGGCATGGGGGTGGCATTTTAGATATGATACCATAGCATGTCCAGAAAAGAAATATTTAAAAGTCTGCTCTTAGGAGGACAATGTTAAGCACAAGAGTTTCCCATAGATTGGGAGACAATACATCAAAGACATTTGATAAAGACTTCTTACCTAAAGTGTACATTGAACTCTCAATAGTAACCAGTGTGAAGTAAACAACCTTGGATTAAAGTGGGCAAAAGTCCCAAATTTCATAAGGGAAGATATACAGACAACAAATGAGCCTGTGACAATGTGTGTCCTTCATGTCACCAGAGAATTGCAAGTCAAAGCAGCCAGGTCTTATGTACACAGCATCTGCATGTCAGATGCTGGTGACGCCTCTGCACAGCAGGCTCCTCGCTGTTCTCCAGGCAGTGCACTTGGGTGGCAGGTAGCATGGAAGGCAGCTTGGCAGGGCTTTCAAGACTGCAGACTCTCGCCATATGGCCTGATGACTGTGTCCCACCACGCTTAGCCAAAGGAGTGGAAAATCTCCGTCCGCACAAATCTGCAGATGGATGTTTACAGCAGCTTCATCTATTCTTGCCAGAACTTGGAAGCATCAAGATGTCCATCTGTAGATGAGTGGACAGATAGATTGTGGTACGTGCAGTCAGTGGAATATTAGTCCTCACTAAAAGAGCAGAGACAACAGGCCGTGAAGAGACAAGGAAGTAAGAAGGATTTTTCTGTGGCAGTAGGACTGAGACCAGGACCCTCCCTCTGCCGCACATTTGCAGTCCTTTCTCATTCATTTTATTTTGGCATAAGGCAGGTCTGCCATCATACTCTGCCTGAGAGAAACCTCAGTTCATATTAGTAAATAAAGGAAGCCAACCTGAGCCGGGCTTGCGACACACACCTCTGATTCACTTCTCCGTTGAAGGTAGAGGGAAGAAATTTACAAACTCAGGCCCAGCTCAGGGAGACCCTGACCAAAATAAATACACAAATAAATACACATATGAAAAAACAAATCAGTAATTGGCTGGGGATGTAGCTCAGTAAAAAGGCCTGGGTTAAATCTTTTATAAAAAGAGCCAACCTGAAAAGGCTGCGCATTCCACTATTCCAGCTCTGACCTGGAGAGAGTGCACGCATCTGAGCGCAGGGTGGGGAGAAGGAGGTGAAGGAACCACTCTGTGTCATCGCCATTTGTCTGATCGCATTGCCGAGAGGCCCAGGGGTATGTGAAGGCCAGGGTGCAGGTGTGACCGCGTAAGCCCTTCTGTCCTGGCCGTGTACACTGGGGGTCTGATCACAGAGGCTCAAGGTGTGCAGACTCTCCTACTTTCTGAACAATCTTTCTGTGTTCTTAGACTGTGCTAGGAATAGCCAATTACTTAGAAACAAACACGGTGCATGATTTTTGAGATATAACGAGTTTATTTTCATTCACAGTTAAAGATTTTTGTCCATGTGGGGTATATCATGGTAGGAACATGGGTGGAAAAACATGTCCATGGCAGGTCAGTAGGGAGCAGAGAAAGGGCAAAGGGAAGGATCCCCAGGTCCCCCTCAAGGCCCTACCCAACAATGCCATTTCCTCCCAAGAGGCCCTGCCTTTTAAAGAGCCCATCACCTTCCAGTGGTGTCATGGGTGGGGCACCCAGCCTTCAGTACGGGGCCTCTGAGGCAGTTACCCAGTTGAGGGATCTTGGAAGCAGTGTGGGAAGTGTGATTTGCATTATCCCTGGGTCTGTCATGTAAGAAGCCATGTGGCAGGGCCTCTCCTCCAGCTGGTGACTCTACGCATGGACAGGATCAGTTCAGAACCATGTGGCCCTGCAGCTTGTGCTGCAAGACTGCAGAGGAGAGCAGGGTTCCCTGTCCGGGTTCTGGGGAGTTCTAGGGAGCTGAGTCCACTGCATCCAGGTGGAGAAGGTCTGCGGGCAAGAATATCAGCTGGGCCATTCACCAGGGGGAAGGGCCGGAGAGGTGAGGAGGCCACGAAGCAGGGACTGAGGGGTGTTTGACAGGCACCAACTGCCCAGAAGGGTTGCGCTCACGACATACTGAAAACGTGGATGCATAAGAATAAAATATGGGGGAAAAAAACAAGAAAAGATTGAAAATGGTCAACCAGGCTGGAGACATCAAGGCCAGTTAGTTTTCTATTTCTGCAGTTGAATAGAAAATTACAGTTTTTTTCAGTGGTCCCCAAATAAACATGAGGCAGATTCTCCTGTAGCCGAGACACAAGACAACACTGTGGGAAGGAGCTGGGTCAGGAGCCACAGAAGTTCGGAGAAGAGGGTGAGGAGCTCCTGCTCTGGCCACGCGGTCAGAGGCACTCGGAGGACTCTGGGTGTTTGTCACAGTCACCTCGGTTTGAAGGTTCTTGCTCGTGTCCAGACACGAGGCTGCTGCCCAGATCCGGGCTCCTGGAGGGCAGAGCCTGCTGTGTGAGACCCGGAAGCTTTCTGCTTTCCCTCCTTCAGAGCCCACAGAGGCCCAGCACTGCCCGGCGTCTGGCTGCTTCACTGTTTGCACAAGCGTCTTGCACATCTTGTGGGCGGGGACAGGGCTTTGTACCCCTGATCCATGTGGAACGAAGTTTCCAGGCAGACAAATATGAATTAAGTATGTTACTAAGCAGTGAGGGTTAACTAGCTGACACTGCTGTGTGGAGAATCCACCTGAGTAGCCATGGCTGCTTCTGGAATCTGTCACCAAGGAGCACAACGGACTCAGAAAGGCCTGCCAGAGCTCTCTGCTCTGCCCCACCTGCACAGCTCTGCTTTTTTAAGTTCTGCTGTCTTCCTAGAAAACTTCATGGAATTAAGTCTCATAGATATAAAAATATCAAGTAACAAACAGATCAAAGGCTTCCAAATACTCTGCTTCGGCACCCTCCTGGTTTTGACTTTATAAAACCACTGGTCCCAGATATTCTGGGCCTGATTTCTTTGAGGAAAGACCCTGAGCAGGTCCCCCAGTGTAAAGGAGGCTGCTTCCTGCCTCCAAACCTCTGGTTGCCGCCAGTTTCCTGTTTTGGTATTTTGCAACATCTGCACCTAGGGAAATGACAGCTTGCGAGGACTGGTAAGTGGTCCTGACAATGTGGCCTTGAGCCCAGCCTAGGGAAGGGAAGGGGCAGCATCTTGCTCACCTGCCCCCGGCTCCCTCCAGAGGAGGACAGCACTTCCGGCCCCTGGAGACAGGACCTGCAGGAGCTGCTCCTGGAAGTCACTGGCCCCCTGGCAGAGGCGTGGTTGAGCCACACACCTCCTCAGTCGCATCTACCTCCCTTCATGGCCTGGTGACTTCCTCCCCTGGGCACAGGCTGACAGGTGACAGGGCAGAGCCACTAGCTGGATACCTACCAGACATGTAGAGGGAAACACCCGTCTGCTAGGCCAACAGGAACCTCAGATGAGAGCCAGGCCTGGGAGATAAACCTGTCATCGCAGCACCGTGGGGGGCTGAGGCAAGAGCACTACAAGTTCAAGCCTGGCCTGGACAACTTGGAAACTTACTAAGACCCTGTCTTGAAATAAAAAGTAAAAGAGCTAGGAATGTAGCTTAGGGCAGAGGCCCTGGCTTTAATTCCTAGCATAAAAAATAAAATAAAATGAAAAAGAATTAAATAATTTTAGGTTATTTACTCTGGTAAATGCCAGCATGTCTTATTTTAACAAAATAATAGTTAAATTATATACTTTGATGTTAAATTATTCACTTTCTACTTAATATATTAGCACTCAAAGGTATGCAGAGTTACAGGTACACATACATGTACACATAGTCTGTCCAGAGCAGCACATACACGCAGCAATCTCGTGTGTGTTTGCAGAAGGATCTGGGAGGCCACAGATGACAGAATGGACCGTGCCACACCTGTGACTTCAGTATGTCACTTTTCCAGTCTCTCCACCTTGCTTCCTCTGTGCCCGTCTGCGTAAAGCTTGGGCAGTGCCCAGGAAGCCCGCCACACAGCTGTGTGTGGTGAGAACCTGGGTGTCCTGTGAAAGTCACTGGTCCCTGGGGTCTGCCAGTGGAGCTGCATGTGCTGATGGAGCAGTCAGTCTGCATGGTGTGTGGCCTCAGACCACCCTTCGGGCTCTGCTGCAGACCAGGACAGCCCTGCTGCGTGCGCTGAGAACCCCCAGTCCCTGTGAGCACCACGGTGCTCCTGTCTCCATCAGAACTATTTTTGGGGCAGCAGCAGGGGAAAGAGAAAAAGGAGTGGTGCTGTCCAAACACAGGTTGGCACCACAGCCATGTGCCCTCTGTTGCAGATGCGTGGAGACCTTGAGTGCCCACAGGACTGGCACACGGGTGCCAGGTGGGCAATTGTGAGCCAGGCTAGCACAGTAGCACTACAGCTTCTCTTCCTGGCAGTGTGGAGCCCACTCCTTGCCCTGGGCAGCGGGACTCCTCTGATTCCATGGATCTTGCGTGCCAAGGAGAGTAGGGGGATAAGCGTTGGCTGTGTCCTGCCCAAGACCAGGCTGGACAAGGTGGGCTTTGTGCTTCATTTTCCCTGAGGCTCCTGGCTGTGCCCTGCAGGCTTCTCTGACCCTCAGCATTGTGAGTTTCATGGTGAGGATCTGTTTGTGGCTGTCTAGCCCTAGCAGTTTGGCCTCTTAAAATTTTTCTGACAGACTTCTGTTGCTCTTCCATTTTTCTCTCTAGGGTGAGGAGTGGAGGTCAGAGCTGGCTGGACAGAGGTGCGTGTGAGGCAGGTCAGAGAGATGGGATGTTGGACCCCCGTGGGTGGGGGAAGCTCCAGGCTGTTTCTCATATCTCTACCTTCTGACAGCTGCACCAGAGAATGGCACAAAGCACAGGACCCAGCTGGGGAGGGAGTGGCTCACACGGGGCTGTGAGGTCCCGAGTCTGGTGGGGGCTGGCCCATGTAGGTGGCTCTGGGGGCCGCACGCCTTAGCCTCGGAAGGGTCTTCCATATCAGGGCTCCACGGCCGAGCCACTCAGAAGGCCCCAGCTGGAACCCAGGTCCGTGAGGGGTGGAGGGATAGTCCAGGCTCAGGGACAGTGCCCAGGAGCCTTGCTCCAGCACAGAGGCAGTGCCAGCCCTACTTACATGGCATCCAAACTGAGGTTTCCTGAGATGGGGCCCCCTAGCCTGGTTCCAGAGGTGGCAGGGACAGCCTCACGGTTTTGGCAGGGCAAACCTGGGACAAGGACACCAGCTTCACACGCAAGAGAACCCGACCTCTGTCTTCCATGTCGCCATCAGGGCCAAGTCTGCACCAAGCTCTCGCCTGCCTGCTGCCTGCCCCAGCCATCCCAGGACAAGGGCAAAGCTCTGCAAACAAGCTCCAAGACCCAGGGGCTGAGGGGCTTGGCAGGGTCGCATCTGCATCCTGCTCAGGTGCAGGACGTGGGCTCAGCTGGTCCTGCAAGGGCAGCTGTGACTCACGCTCCCAGAGCTGAAGATGTGGGGCTGAGCACAGGTCCCACCTGGGTCTGAGCCTCAGTGGGGCAGGGCCAGGCTGGCTGGTGTTGCTCAGCCGGTTCTGAGCACAAGGGAGCTTCTCAGTCACCATGCTGCTTGTGCATCACCCTGAGAGCTGTGCCTGTAGTACCAGCACCTGGGAGGCTGAAGCAGGAGGACTGCAAGTTTGAGCCCAGCTTATGTAACTCAGTGACTCAGCAAGACCGTGTCTCTAAATAAAAATAAGAAGGATGGGATAGAGCTCAGTGTGAGGCCCTGGGTTCAATTCCAGTACTACCAGGGGGCTGGAACCCATCCTGAGCTCATCCTATTCCATAGAAGTACTGAAGAATTCTTCATCCTCTCTTGCCTGTGGGCTGTGTGTGTGTGCTACTGGGAAGTGAATGGAAGGGCTTTTCACTAAGGTACATCTTGCATTTCACATTTTACTTCTGGTTTAGGATCTTACTAAGCTGTCTGGGCTGGGCTTGAACTCATGATCTTTCTGCCTCAGCCTCCTAGACTACCAGAATTACAGGCATGAATCCCCATATTCAGCTGGCTGGTTTCTTACATTGTTCAAATTTTCATTTTCCTGTGGTCTAATAATGCTGATCTATGTTCATGTATCTGTTCAGTTTTTAGAAAGCTCTTGATCCAGGGATTTAGCTCAGTGGTTCTAGCATCTGCTCGGCATGCGTAAGGTCCTGAGTTGATCACTGGTACCACATATCACAATGCTGGGTGTCGTGGTTCATGCCTGTAATCCCAGCACTTGGGAGGCAGAGGCAGGAGGATTGCAGCAAGTTCGAGGTCAGCCTCAGCTACTTAGTGAGTTCAGGATCAGCCTGCAAGTGAGAGCTTGTCTCAAAAATAACAACAAAAGTATAGAAAGCTCATACCCACTTGGGTTGGGATGGAGCCGCTTCCTCACTGCGAAAGACAGACTCTGCCAAATGAGTGACATCAGCCCAGTGCCCATTGATATCCTAAGGGCTGTGACATCCCAGCACCACCTTGGACAGGCTCCACCACCCCGAGTCACTCCCTGCTCCTCTGCACACCAGGACCTCCGCCTGAAGCCCCACACAGTACTGAGCTCCTCTGTAGATACTTCTTGAGGAGTTTGAGTCTTTTAGAATCTCAGAGGGAGCCCTACAGTGTGACGTACTGTACACTTGTCTTTTACACTCAGTTTAATGGCTAAGATTCAGTCATATTTCTGTCTTTTGCAGCCATGTGCTTTTTTATGCTGTATAATACTCCACAGAGTGGCTACACAGCCTTTTCTCTGTTTATCCATCAGTGTTGACCTGGGCTTTCCAATTCTGGGCTACAACCAAAGTCAGTGAAGCTGGCAAGCAGGAACCACCAATGCTTTGTGTGAACACAGGTTTTTTTCTCTCAGGAAGTGCTCAGGAGCAGAACTGCTGCGCCATGGGCAGATGCATAGCTTGCAGCTTCCTGATCCTAGTCCACTGTCCAGGCTGCCTGGAAGCTGCGCTGACACCACTGTCTGGCATCCCTTCCATGACCCTGTGGACAGGGACAACCTCAGGGCGAGGCAGCTGCCCCAGGAGCGTCAGGTCCTGGGGCCTGGAGGCAGATGGCTGGGCTGAGCCTGCTGCTTCCTCTCACATGGACGCGGCCTCTGGAGGTGACACGGATCAGAGACTTGGTCGTCGAGGGCGCCAGTCTTCGTAGTTGATGCGAGTGCATCTCTGTCACACCCTGTTCTCTTGGACTCGGTGAGTACACCAAGGCCAGCCCCGCCTGTCTGGGTGGCCATACGACCATTGCTGAGTCCTGAGCAGGTACCACAAGTGCCTGCTACAGCAGAAGTGTAATCATAGAGTTCTCAGGATTAATGATTAAATCAAGGGAGGGAAGAGAAAAGTACATATGATAGAACACTAATTACCAACCTAGTAGGACCCTTCACATTTTTACTCTTAAGGTACAAAAATGGGTCTATTTTCAGGAGACTAAAGTAAATATGCGCTGAAAACTGTTTACCACTCATTTAAGAAGAAATGTACAAGGGGAGCATAATCCATAAATAAAAGCTAAAATGGGAACGGGGCAGACAAAATGTTATAAAGGCAGGAGGGAGCGAAGCAAGAGCCTTCGGAAGAAAATGCAAATACAAATCAAGTTACATTTCACATGTGAATAAAACAAAGAAAAACAAAATACTTTCTTTCTTAGGAGTCAGAGAAAAGCAATTTAGATAGTTGCCCTTCAGTGTCAAGGTAGTGCTGGTCGTTAATTCCTTGCTGGTGACTAAATTTTGAAGTGCGACATGAACTGCACAGTCCATGTGTGGCCACGCCCAGGTTGGGCGTCTGCTGTCCAAGCTACACTGTGTGGAGCAAAGCGGAGTCCAGTTCAGCCGTAGGAAGGGCGAGCAGAGGGCTGGACAGGTGTGTGCCCGCCAGCCCTGCCTGCTGGTGCCCAGGGGCTTCACGGTCAAGCCCTGTGCAGGACGCAGGTGCAGGCTGGTACCATCATGGTGGCAAGACTTCCCTCTCTGCCCAGCCCTCCGCTGCAGGAAATCAGTGCACCTATGCTGTAGAAGACGTCTTCGTGACTCTGCAGTGAGTACGAGGTAATTACTAACCCGAGAGGAAACAGTGCAGCAGCCTTCAAGGGTCCTCAGGGTCCCCGGCTCTTCCAGACAGCCGAGAAGGGTGTATGTTCAGTGCTGTGTTTTCCATAGCGTCAGAGGTGAGAACAGCCTTCCTGCCTCAAACGCCGGAAGACTTAGCATGTGAAGGAACTGCAGTGCTTCATAACATGAAGTGGCAGCAGACTCGGGAAACGCGGTACAAAATTCCCTGTCGGGTAACAACAGGCAACAGTGCAACAGTGCCCAAGTGTGAAACTTGCCCAGTGAGCCTGGCTGTTGTGGTGTAAGCCCCGCGAGTGTCCGGAGGACAGCAGGTCTCACTGTTACTGGGCATTTGCTGAAGAGCGTGAGCTGTGAAACTTCTTAAGTCTGTGACCAAACCTTTCAGCAAAGCACATCAAGGCAATAAAGATGAATTTTCTTTTCTCAAAAACAGTTTTAGTTGTGTATTTCAAATGTGTAGATATATTAGGATAATTATTGGCACAGCATCAACTAATTATATTTTAGTAGCCATCTACTGTTCTTGCTACTTTGCTTTAAATTAGAATATCTTTTTGAAATTTTAAAATCTCATCTGTCTGTCTGTCCATCCATCTGCCATCGATTTCTTTGAGTGCTGGTGACTGAGCTCAGGCCTCAGCACTGATCACTGCACACAGCCCCTTTTATTTCTATTTTGGGGTGGTTCTAAGTTGCCCAGTCTTGTCACAGACTCGTGATCCTCCTGTCTCAGCCTCCCAAGTAATTAGGGTACAGATGTGCACACCCACCTCTAGGGCGGGCAGATGCTGAACTTGCAGTCAGGGTCATGAGTGTATGGTCCTGGTCCTTACTGGGCCCTGGGGCTAGTGACCACTGCCTTGGGTGTGGGTCCCGGTGGGAGGAAGCACCACAGGGTGTGGCTCGTGGGCGCCTCTCCCTCTCCAGCCGCTCTGCTCCCCTTTCCTGATCCTGTGAGGTGAGTGGCCCCCACTGCCCTTGCGCTATGCATGGCCGACACTTCCACAGGGGACCAGATGAAGCTCTCCTCTTCCAGGTTGCGGTGTGGGGTGTTTTGTCTCAGTGGCAGGGAAAGTGCCTCAGGCACTGTGAGGAGAAGAGTGACGCGGGTGATTTTGTGGGACTCTGTGAGCTGCCTGTGACCAGTGCCTGTCATTCTCGACCTGGGGCACGTCAGTGCTGGAATTTCCAGACCAGCGACCCCAGGGGCACCTCTCTCCTCAGCTCCCCACACATGGGGTGAGCAAGACTATGGCCACCATTTACGGTGAGATGAGCCGCTCTCCTCGGCAGACTGACGGTGTCTGGGACTACAGGGCATCTCCACCAAACCCGAGCACCCTTGACGTGAAGAGCCAGGCTGGCCTTCCCCTGGAGTCTGGAGAGCTGCGCTACGCCCTCTCCCAGAGGGCCATGTAAGTGCGGTAAACTGCAGCTTCTACATTCAGTCTGATCTGGGCTGTAACTCAGCATTGAGGAGGCTGAGACAGGAAGATCTTGAATTTGAGGCCAAATGGATAATGAGGCTCTGGCTAAAATAAATCAACAATTTGAAAAAAAACTAATAATAAAACAATTAATTGCAGCAATATATTTTGAGTTGACAAATCCAACTTGACACAAAGACATAAGTATCATTTTTAAAATCAAATATATTTCCTAATAGATAATCCTTATGTGACATTTTCAAATAAATTCCTTTTAATTGAATCTTAGGCTTATGTAGGTGTTTTGTTTTGTTTTCAATATCGGCTATTGAACTCAGGACTTCGCATTTGCCAGGCAGACATGGGACAACTGAACTACATCTGCAGCCATTAACTAGCTGTTTTAATGTTTTCGTTAGTGATTTTTGTTTCATGCAGATGTTGAAGTGTGACTTGAGTCCTAGCCTCACTGCAGTCTGCCCACTAAGGTATTACTAGACATTTTTTCTACTGTAGTAAGTGAAAAAGAGCTTCTTGAGACTTCATTTTAGTCCTCTTAGTAGTTTAGTCTCAGCAAAAGGAGAAAGTAAGTCCCAGGTACTAAACATGTGGGGTGAAAAGGTTGGGACTCTTGCTGACTAAAGACAGAGCAAGACAAAAGCAAACCAACCCCAGGATCCCAGCTTCTTAAAGCCAGAGGAGGAATCTACGGCTGGGTCCTGAAAGCCTCGGAGAGGGGCAGCTGTCTAAGTCCAGGTCTGGCCCGTGCCTGATGCATGATCTGCCCGGTAAATGGCTGAAAAAAATCCAAAAGAAAATTATATTTCACAACACTTAAAATCACGCAGAGTTTACACCTCAGTGTCTCCACACCAAGCTCACCTGGACACCGCTCTGTGCATTGGTCCCCCTGGTCTCTGGCAGATCCGGTGCTGAGGGCCGAGCAGGGTGGTCCCAGCAGGACGAATCCGAAACTCTCATGAGCTGACCTCATCTTCGACATCCAACAGCACCAGCACTTGGGATATCAAAAGGCAAACCACTTTTGCCCACCGCTGCTTTTCTGTGGGCTTCCTGTAAGAGAGCAAGGAAGCCACAAGGGTCTCCTGTCTGTGGTGAGGAAGAGGAGGGAGGGGCAGACTCTGGTGAGAACACCCTCGTGAACAGAATTCCCAGGGAGCAGTCTTAGCATGTTGTGTTGCTAAGCAGTGCTCAGTGAAGTCAAGTAGACACTGAAAGGTAACTACCACAGAGTGGGGTGCTGTGCCTCGACTTCCAGACCAGGCTGTGCCCTGGAGCAGTGCTCCCCCAACCACACAGAATAAGTAAGCAGAGGCAATGGTGGCAAACATAGGTGCCGGGGCCAGAAGAGAGTGCTGGGCTTGGGACCAGGCCGAAAACTGACTTTCCTGGCTCCGCTCCCACCAGAGGAGGAAAGCTAACGGTTAGAAGGGGAGACAGGCCTGCAGGTACTCCAGCGGCAGCAGTGGTGTGAAGCTGCTTTCCGTTCTGTAAGATCTACTTCACCTCAGATCACGTTTTAACTCCTCTTTTGCTCAAATTTAAAACTGAAGTTCACTGCAGATTTCTGCCGTGGAAATATGTCTTCAATTCCAAATTGAAATTTAATTGGGAAATGACACAATTGCCAAAATAGCAACAATTACAACAATAAAAATATGTTAGCAATAAGTCAGCTTTGTAAAGAACTCTAAGATGAAGTCAGACATTTATTGGCTCATAAATATACGGCGTGCTGTCTCCATGGACAGCAGCAAGTACCCCGGACCGTAAGCCTGGGCATGGTGCTCCCCGGCTGGTGCGCACGAGTTACGAGCTCTCTAAGCCCCGGCTCCTCGGGACTCCTCCCTCTTCCCACCCCTCCTGCTTTGACACACAGTCATGAATCACCTTGTGGAAAACCCCTTACCTGTTCCAGTGATGCAGGGATGAGCAATTGCTGTGGCCCTTGGCCTCCGAGACCTATGGCTCATGGGAAGAGAAACATTAACCAAGCCACAGTGGGAAGGATCTGGGACCGTGTATCATGCTCACGTTTAGGTGAACGTGCATGTCGGGATGCATGGGGAGCTCTTGAGTTGAGTCCGTTTGAGTTGAGGTCAAGGACCAACCAGATGGAAGATGGTAGAGGGGAGGCAGCGTGGGCTGAGGAGAGGCCCGGGGGCCTCCAAACCCAGAGGGAGAGGCTGCGCTGTTCTGCAACCAAGTGAGGACCGCTGGCGGCTGGAGCCCTGAGCGCACACTGATGCGCGCGGAGAAGGGCAGAAACCAGGGCAGGAGTCAGACTGCGCAAGGGCCAGAGCATCCCGACAAAGACTTGGGGTTTTACTCTTTGATTAGCAGGACAATGTGATCACAATTGTGTTTTATAAAGATGTTTCTAGTGACGACATGAGTGAAACAAAAGACCTAAAAGTGGCAGAGGAGAGAGTGATCAGAAGAGGCTCTGGAGATGAGCAGGAGGGCAGGCTCTCCAGCTGGCTGGCACGAGATACGGCAGACTCCGGAGACACTTGGCCTAACTGTGGGTCTGACATGGGCTTGAGGGAGGAGGGCGTGTAGCAAGTCTCCAGTGGGTGCCTGGGCTTGCCCTTCCGACAGGCTGCGGAGGGATTTCAGGATCCTGACGATGAGCCTGTTGTGAAGCAGTTAAGTTTTTCTATCACTGTCATGTAGACAGCTGGAAAATCAAGTTTGAAGCTCAAAGTGTCATCACATAAGATGGGAAAATAAAATTTGAAGAACTATCAACCGGTGAGTGTCGTTTAAAGCCATGGAAACGGATGCGATTACTGAGCGAGAGACTGAGTCAAACAGAAGAGAGGAGGCGAGGGCAGGAGAAGAGGGCAAGCAAGGAGAGGGGGTGAAGGGGAGAGGAAAGACTCAGGACCGGAGGAGGCCTCCGCTTGGTCCTGGGGGACGTGAGCTGGTGGGGGAGACTGGGATGGAGCTGGTAGGGTGCAGAGTGGGACCTGGAGGAAGTGTGGTTGGGAAGAGTTGGAGCAGTGATTCACACGGAGGAAATGGTTGTGGAGCAAAGCCTGTGAGGAAACCACACAAGACAAAGTCTGAATGTCACCATGGCCCTGCAGCTGCAGAAATCACTAGTGACCTTAGTGAGAGCTGTTTGGGGAAAGTTTGGGGGTGGAAGGCAGATTTCCGTGGGCTGAAGGGTGACTCAGATCCTGTTTGCAGAGACTCCTGCCTTTGATTTTGTCTTTATGATCCTAAATCTGCTCCTTCGAACCTCAGCTCCCTGTCCTGAGTCTCAGAGACAACTCAGCCCAGTCTGCACGGCCTGCTCCTCACCCAGATCACCCCTTTGAAATCCAGCTCTCATTTCTGGCCAGTCAAGCATCCCAGACAACACATGAGCTACTCCTCAAGTGAAAATAATTGAAATTTTACCCATCCAAGTTCCCAAATATCCACCTCAGAGTCAGGCCTGATGTCACACACCTGTTATGCTAGCACTCTAGGAGGCTGAGGCAAGAGGATTGCAAGTTCCAGCCCGGTTTACTCAACCCAGCTAGTGACTCAGCCAGAGCCTGTGATAAGATAAAAACTAAAAAGGCTCAGGATGTACCTCAGTGTCAGCTACCTCAGAAGGAGCTGAGCTCAATTCTGAACACCAAAATAAAATAGAATAAAGGTCCTCAGCTTGGATCAGGTTTTACCACTAATTATTCAAATTGAAAAGCTACATAATTTCATTTTGCCCTCAGTGGATGGGTCAGCCATGATGACCTTACTGTGTTTTGTAAGGATCAAGGCTCCTGGTGTATGCTAGTCCTTCATAAGTACTGGTTACCTGTCTCCTCTTTGCTGCCCTTCCAGGAAACAAATGTGCTTCAACCATCTGTCTATAGAGCAGTTCTGAGCATAAAGAAGAACCTCTCTCTTTGGAGGGTGAGTAGGTTGCTTTATTAGGTTGTTCAAGGTTGTGGGCACATTAGCACCTTTCTCCTTAATGAAGGACACACTGAGCTGTGCTCTTCTAGTTGGGTCTCTACGGTCTCCGCAAATGCTCTGTCCTGGCATCAGCCAACCCCACTGCCCTGCCCATGCTGATCCTTTAGGACCAGGTCAACTGGCCCCAGCCTTTCTCAGGCGGGCCGTCCCTGGGCCCTGCAGCACATCCCTCTACGATTCTGCTTAGACACCCTTGGGCAAGGGCACGAGTGGGTCCTGGGGTGTGAACACTGTGTCACATCATCAGAAGCACACAGGCAAACTAGCAAATACGCATGGACACCAGCCCAATAACCTCCTGGACACATGCTCCTGCCCACACGATGCCCACTTGCTGTACTGCTCATAGCAGCTGACTCTGCGACTGCAGGAAGCAGCCAGGGGAGGCAGCAGTCTGATCTCCAGGGTTCCTTCCAGCTCTTCCTAGCTCAAGATGGGACACCACTCTGCTCCTTTCTATTGGTGAATCAGTTTATGTTTCAACTGGGAGTAGATGGCAGAGAAACATAGTCAGAGGGGCAGGTGGGGAGAAAGCATCCTGTAAATAAGACAACAACAATACAAAAACCCAGAGGTAGAAGTTAAACAGTTTCATAGCAAATCTACTGAAAACACACCATGCTGACTCAGATAACAAGATATACAACTTTGGAGATGCAGCTGTGGGCAGAATAGCGCAGAGCCCTGAGCCTTCTGACTGATGGCTGGGCACACCTGCTGCTCCAGCCGAGCCCTCCTGCAATGCCAGACACAGGTGGTCATGGCCTAGAGACCCCGTAGGCTGCCCAGGCCTGCTGGGAGCTGTAAACATTGAGCCTCGTCTTCGCAGGGTCTTGGGCAGAGAGAGGGAGCTCTAGGCTGTCACAGTGCCCCCGATAGGCTCCTGCCGGAGTCCAGAGGCCTCGCTAGGCCCTTTGCAGAGCTGCCTGTCTCGACACACTGCCAAGCAGGTCCCATCATGTCCCTGGGAGTTGTGGGCCCATGCAGGGACAGATGGGTCTTCGTGCTATCAGCCCAGGTTGTGGCTGCTGCACCCTAATTCCTCAGTCTTCGTGGGCAGCTGTTGTGCCCAAACTCGAAGAAACTCTCAGAATACTACGCTGTGCTCAGGGAATGGAAATGCTTCCCTAGCTACATTTCTATTTGTCCAGCTTGTATTTCTCAAGCACCTTCCCCTGACAGGCACCGAGCTGGGCCTGGAGAGGAGGATGTGGCTCTGCCACCCGGAGGTTGGTGTTGGGTGCAGGGACCACTACGTGCACAGAAAGCAGGGTGTGCGCTGCAGTGGGTGCTGGGAAGGAGACACAGTCAAGCCAGTGAGGGAGGATTGCAGGGGCGTCTGGTGTGCGCAGTGCCGTGGGAAAGGCAGGAATGGACCGCTGGAAGACCAGGCAGCAATGTTGGGGGTGCTCAGTGTCCTGGCCCCTCGAATGAACTTCATTGCTAATGTTTTTCTTGTTCTGCACCATCTGCTAGGTATAGCTCAAGTCACTGGCTTTAGATACTTGCTATTTCTAACCTACTTGTGGGATGACAAAGCTTATAGCCACACTGGTTAGGATTCCAGAAAGATGAAGATGAAGTGGGCTTAGCGCAGCTCTCCCACAGGGGACGACTTCTCTGGATCCCAAACTTGGCGTCGCCTATTCTACTGCTCAGGGGCCAGTCAGCTCCGGGGCTGCTGGCCAGGCTCGGGGCAGTGAGGTGTCGCTGTACAAACCCAGGCAATCATGACGCACACTGCCTTTGGAATTAGGTGGCGAGCTGAATCTGTAGAGCCCTCGTGCACCTGGGAGGGCCCTGGGCAAACAGACAGACCAGTTCCCTATCTGATGGTGCGGTTTCTGTCTCGCCACTGATGGCTGCTGCATTGCCACGCGATACAGCGTCTTGCTTCCTCGGACAGATGATAGCCTTGCTCTGGAGATGCTGTGGCGTCACAGGGAACAGGGTGGGAGGGGGATGCCTGCCTGTATCACCCCGAGCCAAGTCTGTGGCTGCCTGGCAAAAGGCCTCGTGGAAACTCAGAGGCATTTTCCATTGATTTGAACCTGAGCTTGATGAGGCTTCTAGGAGAGAAACTAGAAGCAGAGCGTTCTTTCTGCTTGTCTTCCAAGGTTTACATGCTTTGAACTGAAATTACCTTTCTCCTCCCACGTGGAAGCCTAGATGGTGGGGAGAGGTGGAAAGAGAACAAAGTCCTGCTCTTCGGGGGGGCTACCGTGTCCCTGGCTTTTGTTACAGTATCACGGTGCGGGAGAGCTCGGCTTTTATGAGCTGTGTGGTCTGCTCCAGGAGCACTCCTGCTGCTTCTGGTTGCTCCCAGCCAGGCCTGCTGGGGAGACAGGACTGAACGCTTAACTAGATGTTGCTGACTACATTTTCAGATGATTTTGTTCTTGCTCTCAAAATGTTCCTTCTCATGTAGTAGAACTATAAAATATGTCTTTTTTCCTGAGAAAACAACTCAGCATGTAGGAGGGCTCAAGAGAGCTATAGAACAAGTTTGTATCTATCTGGCAGGAACCTTGTGCGGTTTCAAGATGGATAAAAATAGAATGTTTACATAGTGCCTTTTTCCGCGGTGCCCTGGGTCTCACACCTGCCAGGCAGCGCTTGCCCGGCCAGACACCCTCCCTCACAGGTGCTGCACCATAGCAAGACTGTCTCAGCAGGTAATCTCAGATAGCCTTGCTCAGTGGTGAGCGAAGTTAGTGGTGGACCAAAGATAGTGGCTGGCTCCAGAGCCCTGGGGAGCAGGGGGCACCCTGGGGAGCACTGGGTCCTCAGACTAATCACTGTGCGACTTAGGCTGGCTTCTGCAAGTCCGATGGCCTCATTTTAAGGGATTATCTGCTCACAAAGTCATGGACTCTTCCAGCTTGAAATGCTACTGTGTGGATAAATGAGGCCCCAGAGGACCAGTCTGAACCCACAGGGACCCCAGAAGTCCCACAGCACACCCAGGCACTTTGTACAGTGGTGCTGTCATCCATGCAGTGGGAAATACGTTCATTTCTGTATAGATTACAGCCACTGAGTGGTTGGGTACTGAGAACAGGAAAATGTCCTTCAAATGGGAACTTCTGAGAAGTGTTTCCACTTTGGCCACTGAGACAACTGAGTTATAACCAGAACATAAATCATGTAGAGTAATGAGAACTAGGAAAACGAGATGCTCTTAAACATAGGGAAAGCTGGAAACCAGCGCAACCTGAACAAGCTGGTCCCAGTGGGATGATGGGATTAAAAACTGATTATGTTTCTACTGTGTGTCTCTGTATGAGTATTTACTAGTTCATGATCAGCAGAGTTAACACTATTTTTAAATGCTTTGCACTTCAACACAAAGTGAGTTTGCCTTTAGGTCCAGTAATCCTAGAAGGATCTGGCATCTCACTGAGTATAAGAAAGGCCCCACCTTTGTCCCTAATAATTTGCATTACATATTCAATTGAATATCCAGAATTACTTTTTTTCATAGAAAATTGTGAACCAAAAGCAGCAACTCAGTTTGGTAGGACCGGCTTGAATTTCATAGGCCACCATGGTAATAAGGGGAGAAAATAGGAAAACGTTTATTTAACAGAACCGAGGAAGTATCAGACTTTTGGAAGAGAAATACTCTATACTTAGAAACCTTAGCGGGAGAAATGATTTGCTGGAATTTTGGCATCTAGCATCTCATGTATTAATTTCACTCTTAGGACAAGAAATTGGAAAAAGGATTCATTTCTTTGGAGCAACAAAAGCGTTGTTAAGCCTTCAGTTTGGCTTGAAAATCCTCCGTTTTCTGTTATTTATAATTTTTGGTGGTTCTGATCAACGCCTCTGCCCCCTCACTGTCTCTCTCTTTCTCTCTCTTAGGCAGTGTTGGACCTCTCCCTCTCTCTGTCTCTGTGTCTGACTCTTTGTCTCTGTCTCTCTGCTTCCTGGGAAGCAAGTCAGCTCTTGTTTTCTATTTTTAGCACCTCACCCTTTTCCTGCTGCCCTGGGCCAGAGTAGAGCTCAGATTACGCGTCCAGTTCCGGTGCTCTCTGGAAGCCTCACTGAGGCTCAGAGCCCCTGGCTTTCTGGTGGGAAAATGCTTTTCTTCCACAAGGCTCCCCCGTGGTTGGTTGGAGGTGTCCTGGGGAGCTTGGCAGGCTGTGTGGGCCAAGGCATCCCCTGGAGGAGCTACACACTCTGCCAGCGCCCTGTGGCAGCCTGAAGTGCCTGGCCACACACGTCTGCTCCCAGACAGACCAGAAACCTCCTAGTGCCCTGGGCCTCCCCGTGTTCCTGCCCTCCGCCTCCCATGCTGTCATCTCCCCCTCAGCCTGGATTTTGCTGCGTCTTCAAGATCCCTATGATTGGAACCTGACACTGTTCAGAGAATGTGGTGGACTTGTTCATCCTGGCTATTTTTCGTTCACTCAGTAATCAGGTTAATTTTGTGTCGGATACTGCTGGGTGCAAGGATTCCCACAGGAATTACAAAAAGCAACTGAGTCCCGAGGATCGCAGTGGTGCAGAGGTTCCCCACGAATCAGAACAAGGCAGCAGGTGTAGTGACGTGCACCTCTAACCCCAGCACTGGGGAAGCTGAGGCAGAAAAAGCACATTCCGGCCTGCATAGTGAGTTCCACTTAAACTACACAGTGAGACCTTGGCTCCAGAAACAAGATAAATAAGTAAAAAGTAAAATACACACACCAAACGGCAGGCATGTTGGCACATGCCTATAATCCTAGACCTAGGAGGCTAAGGCAGGAGGATTGCTACAAGTTTGAGGCCAACTTGGGCTGGGATGCCTCAGTCCAGAGTACAATGTATGAGCCATATACTCACGGATTTGGGTAAAGAAACAAATTAGTACCTCTCCTGCATGATTAGAAAAATTTGTGCATGTGATCTGGGAATGCCCCTCACTGTCCGACGCCTGGCTCCCTGGGCCTTCTGCAGGGAGGTGCCAAGTGTTGATTCTCACTGCCGCAGGTAGCCAGCCAGCCACCCAGGGCTGGGGAGCACTGGAGGCGGGGTGTTTCTCTCTGGGAGTCTTGTCCTTCCTGTGAGATCTGAGTCCCTGCAGCGAAGCACAGGACTCAGTCGTCCTTGACTTCAGGGAGCAGCCATTTCCTGCTGCCTTGTTGGAAGTTCCTGTTCTCCTGCCTGGAGCCTCTTGTGATGATGAAACCCAAACTGTTTCCTTCAGGAGCAAACAGCAAATCATTTAATGATAAAAGTATAAGAAGCGCTTTTTAACAGCCCCTGTAGGCTGGGACAGGTTTCTGTTTCTCCTTCACCTTACTCTATTTTTCAAAATCATAAAAAATAAAATGAAGTACATAAATTCCAGGATTCAGACAGAAGCAAGTACACATAGGGGCATCTGGGCGTGAGGTTCTCATGATCCACGTCGAGTGTGGACAAAAGGAAGCTTAGTGGAATTAGCTCAGTGGGTGAATTCCCAACGCTAAGTTACTTTGAATATACTGACGGTTTTCCACACTCCCCTCACTTGCCTTGCTGGAGGCTCACTGTGTGGCTCCCTGGAAGCCGTTCACTCTAAACCTGCTGCTTCTCCAGAACTAAAGATAGAATGGGTGTGCAGCTGGGGTGGATGGCGCCTATGTAAACAGAGGACCCCAGATTCTCCAGGCAGAGGGGCTCCGGGTGGCCACGAGGTGCAGGCTGTCTCTGGTTGGCTGGTGGTGCTGATGGGGCGCTGGTCTTTATTCTGCATCCCTGGTGGAACATTTGCTGCTGCTTTCTGCCCCCGCCCTCCGCCCCGAGGAGGAAGAGGACGACATAAGACTTAGGTCTCTGCCGACTGGGACACGAGCGATGTTTAGGGCAGGTCACACAGGCTGCCTGTGAAGACGTGAGATCAAGTCCTTTCGGAGGAGCACTCTTTCCTGACATTGCAGGTGCTTTGTGCTGGTGCCGAGCAGCTGTCCATCGGGAGATCAGGGCTGTGGCATGACTGGACTCGTGCACATCCGCTCTGATTTTATGATGGCTAGTTACACTGTCTCACAAGTAAGCCTTGTAAACAGATGGCGGCATGCATAGTCAACTGAACAAATATTGGCCATAGATTGAGGATGTATTTCAGTTGTGGACTCTTGCTACACAAGTCCAGAGTAGAATGTAGGAGTTTGTATACTCAGGGATTCATGTACAGAAACAAATTAATGCCTCTCCCAAATGATTAGAAAAATTTTCAACTGATTATGAAAATCAAACATCTGTAAGTCCTTTTATATTTTTAATGTAAATAAAAATAGATGTAGCTGTCACTGTGCTGCGTTTGGCTTTAGTAACATTTTCTGTGAAGACACTAGGAAATGGCCACTGAAATGATGGAATTTAAGTGAGTTTCTACTTATTGCAAGTATCTGTTATGGTGAAAAACAAGACGCTGGCCCGTTCTATCCCCTGGCTCTTGCCTTTTTCAAAGCCATGCCAAGAAGTTATCAAAACTAACCAAAGTGGATTTCACAGTGGAAAGTCTGACTGGAAACAGCTTCTGCATTCATGTGTTTTTCCAGCCAGAACTCATAAAATGACCAAGAAATGGGTGTTTCAGAAAACAGTCCTGCCAGTGCTGCTCCATCCTGCTGAGTGCTGAGCAGAGCTCCTTCTCTGAAGAGACTTTGCCCTCTGAAGCCCGTTGTTTACTCCCTGTCACCGTGCCGGACAATGCGCTCCTCAAGGTCAAAGGCTGCTGTCTGCTTGGCGTTCTCTGTCTGCTTTTGGTCACTGCTTGTTTAGGATTCAAAATGGCGTATACCTATAGGGAAAATGAGATAGTGTGGCAGGTACTGTGCACCCTCGTGACCCGCTGCTTCCTTCAGCACCGGCCGAAAGCCGCCCAAGGTCGACGCAGGACTCTGTCCCTTTCCTGGCTGAATCGGGGCCCACGGTGGCTCTGTCACCATGTGTCCAGCCAGTTAGCTGTTGGTAGACACTGGGGTTATTTACAACTTTTAAAAATGTATTTATTTTACAGTATTTGGGTTTGAACCCAGGGCCTTCACATGGAGGTACATCCCCAATCCTACCTCCTTTATTAAAAATTTATTTTAAGACAGGGTCTCACCAAATTGGCCAAGCTGGGCTTGAATTTGCACTCTGCCTGCCTCAGCCTCCCAGCGTGCTGGGATCACAGGAAATGTACCGCCACACAACTAAGTTGTGACTTTGAGCGGCCACAGCGAAGCCTCTGGGCACATTCCAGGAGGGGTTTTCAGTGGGCAGGCTTGTCTGTCTCCAGTAAACGGTTGAGTGCCTTTGCCACACTTTCCCTCACACCTGTTTCTTTTTATTATTGCAAACATTTGGTATTACTGGACTTACTTTAAAACACCCATGGAAATAATCTTTCTGTCTTTTCTCATGGTCACTATCTGTGATGCTTTCTTTCCATAGTTTTATACTTAAATTAGTTACTTCATAACTTTTGATGGTGGAAATTTTTAATAAAGTGCTTTCATTGTGGTGTTTGTGTTTAGAAAATCTCATTTTATTACTGTTCCAGCAGTCCCTCCATCTTTACATGGCAGAGAGTACTTGTGGCCTTTTGACTGGAGAAGCAGAAGGCTATGTGGGCCCTGGTGGGGCTGCGCAGGAGCCTGGTCCTGTCCTCGGAAGAAAGAAGCCTCTGTCGTGGACGTAGCTCTGCCCCCCGGAATATTGTGTGCTGCCGTTGATGGTTCTGGCCTGACAAGGTAGAAGCTGCTTTCGGCCTGGCAGGCTCTGTCTGCTGGAAGGCCACACATGGCCATCAGAGGGAGCTGTCTCTCCCCAGCCCGGGTGGTCACTGTGTGACCTCGTTCTACTGTTTCCATGGCCTTGAAGTCTTCACACCTGCAAGGTGACTCATGCATCTCCCGGTGGGTTCTTGGGTCCTTGTCCTGCTTGACCACACGTGGGTCTCATCCAATCTTGAGCTTCACTGCTTTGTGTATGAAATTTAACTATTTCTTTGATTCATAGCAATGGTTTTTTGCCTCTCCTTTTCAGTGGCTTGAGGTCCTCTGGAGGGTTCAAGGAGCTGAAGAAGATGCCCATCCATCTTTAGTCAGAAGTGTGAGGCTCTCCCCTCTGCTCTTGTGTGGAGGCCATGAGAGTGCAGACAGGCCAGTGTGAGGAAGAGCTCTGCCCAGGGCTGAGCAGAGCCACAGAGCATGAGAGGGGCAACGTCTGCACCCAATCCAACCAGCAGGACCAAGTGAAGTGCCGCAGCCATCTTTTCATAGTTTTGGCCTTTTCCTGAATTTCCGATATACACTTGATGTGAATGGCTCACTAACAGTTTACTTTCACTGTGAAATTTGTGAAAGGAAGATTATGATGGCCTGCGAGTTCTGAATGTGTAATATAGCTTTCATTAAGCTTCTGGGACTGCTAGAGTTTAGCTGCTATAATTGCCATAGAAGCTTCAGGTGGCAGGCATCAGCTGGCACAGAGATGGCAGGTTCTGGGGTGCCTGACTGACCCAACTCCAGCACTCTGTGCTGGGCTGCGTGCATGAGGGGCACCAAGTCCCTGACTTCCTGAAGATGCCGACACCGTCAGGGACAGTCTGTAGAGGTCAGAATTCTGAAATTCTTGTTTCCAGGGCCGATATTCAAGTGGACTTGTATTAAACTTAACAAGCGAACCAGGGAAACTCTGTGGACTGCTGAGAGAAATCAAAGAGGTATGACTTTCAGAAATGGGAACTGTTGAAATTAAAAGCACATCCCTTGTGAGCTACTAACTTAACTTCTAAGTCTAGATGTTGCAGAAATTCACACCCGTGTGCACCCAAATACTTACACAATGTATTTACAGCAGCATTTGTATTGGCTCCAAACTAGAAACAAACAGAATTTGCATCATAAGTAGCCTAGGTAAACACACTCTTGCCATCCACGTGAGGGAGGGCTACCTGCAGAGTGTGCGTGCCTGTGCTGTACTGAGCAGTCTGCTTCTGACACATGCTGCAGTGTGTCCCACCTCCAAGGGCTGACACATGAAAGCCAACCAATAGTCCCTTTCAGGAGGCTGGAGAAGGGGGGTTTTGACAGTGGGAGGTGAGCCAGGCAGTTGGAGGGTGTGTGCACATGCGTGTGGAAACTGAGAAGACCAAACGCTGTGAGAGTGAGAAATACGAGTACAACGGAGTACTTTCCGAAACAAAGAAACTCTCAAGAAATCCTGTGCTACTGGTTTACACCAGCATAAAGCTGGTGTTACCCTTAGTGAAGCAAAAGAAGACTTGAGTGACAGAAGAATCTATTTTAAATGGATATTCTTCTGAGATAAGATGAAGTTTCATGGAGGAAAAAGAGTTGGACCTTTGTTTAAAAAATAGCAGCCTCTCAAGCTTGTACGTTGGCAGATAAAAGAGCAGTTCCAGTTCATGAAATGGCCTGATGGGGATTTAAAGTGGTCACATGGACAAGACATTTAAAACCTTTTAAACCATGAAAATGAGTGGAAGAGCCATCATGACACAACTGTGTGGTCCCTGGATTTGACTTCTCTCTCTCTCTCTCTCTCTCTCTTTCTTTGTTTTGAGACACGGTCTTGCTTTGTAGTTTAGGCTGGCTCCGAGTTTACTATGTAGCCCAAGCAAGCCTTGAACTCACAGCAATCCTCCTGCCTCTGCCTCCCAATTAATCCCTCTGCTGGGATTAATAGTCCTGTGTGTTACCAGGTCAGTGGGTCTGGACCCTACGTGTAACAGACAGCCTTGGCCCCCATATCTTTGCAACCCTCTCTCCCCGCTGAAGCCTACTTGGGAGTGGAATGAGGTGTTTGAAAGAATGTCACCTCTGAGATGGGTAACACAAAGACTTGCTGCTGACTTGGACTGTCATCTCATTCTTCTTCCAGCTGCCAGACAGGCAACCCTGGGCAGGGGGACAGGTGTCAGGAGCACCTCTCCCACTAGGGAAACGGAGGAAATCTGACCAAGTGAGGACAGCAAATGCTACTTGTGTAGAGCTTTTTGTAGTAAGGAGCCGGCCATGTTCACTGGGACAAGTCACAGGCAGGTGGTGGAGGGAGAAACTTTGTGTGGGTAAACAAACGCTTCAGTGTTCTGCCTTTGAGCTCCAGGCCAGGAAAGCCCAGGTGGGGAATGCAGTGGGGCCTGAGGCTGGGGGAGCATATCAGCTTTTCCTTATTTGTCCTGACTTAGAAGCACGGGTGTAGTTAAGGAAATGGTCATTTGGGTTCATCACTGCTGGGCTGTGGTGTGGCTTCTTGGGTGGCTGCTGGAGACAGTGGCTTGACTTCCCACAAGATGACATGCAGCAGGCAGCTTCCTGGGCTGGCTGCCCAAACAGGCAGTGGCAGCCTGTGCTTGAGCTTTTTCTTTGGGTCAACCTGCTCGTGTCTCAGTGCTCACACTGGTCCATTTCTCCTCAGGAGAAGCTGACCAATGCTGAGCAGAGCAGAACCCCAGGTACTTGGGCACTGTCTGCTATCTTCATTGACAACCACACTGTAAGACCTTCCTAAGCCATTGTGCTGTCTTCATGGGGTGATCCCAGGAGAGAAGGGCTTCCTGAAACCTTCGAGTCTCTGATGAAATCTAGTGATCTAGCATTAATGACTGTGTTGACCACACTACAAAGCCTTACTAGTCTCTCTGAGGTCCTTCATAACCAGGAGCTTTCATCAGCCAACTCTGGCCAAAGAACAAACCCCACGAGGATGAGGGCTAATTTTAGTCAGCCTGGTCTGCCTCACCTGACTTACAACCCAGGAGCAATGGTTCAGTATTACCAATGGCACAGATGCCACCGTGACTCCCCAACACAAACTCTAGAGCAAGCTGCAACCATGTCTGCTTGCAGCGATCTATGAAGACATCTACGTGCTCCTTCTAGAGAAGAGGAATACTCTTCAGGACTTCTGTGGGAACTAATGATGGGTTCCAGTTTTCTGTGTGTGTGTGTGTCTCCCACACATGGGACTCTGTGCTGTTCACACAAACATGGAGTCAGTGGTTCCGAGGTAGCATGCCTGAAATAACCAGGAGTGACCTCATTCCGGAGCTCACTTCTGAGTCCAAATTCCCAACCTTGGCCATTCACAGAATTTGGGTTCTGTGTTAGGACACGTCTTAGAATTCCAGAACCAGTGTGTAAGTTTGGTTGGCAAAGAAGAGCAAGCAGCTTCGCCACAAAGGAAATGAGGGAGTGGTTTACACAGAAGGAATTGTGCACAACCCAAGGTTAAAATCAAGGCTTTCTGTGAACTGAATTGTATATTTTGTGGTACAGGGAGTCAAACTGAGGCTGGTGCTCTGTGGCTGAGCTCCTGGCCTAGTTGGGTTGTGTACTGGGGTCTCAGTAGTCTCCATCAGATGGTGTTTGGCTCACTGCTCCCCAAAGTTTATAATCTGAATTCAGAACTATGATCTGAGTGATAGAGTTAACAACTGTCTCCGTTTGTGGTAGAGAGAGGTACCTGCCAAGCTGGAAGCTGATGTGTTGAGGGCCAGCTGACCATGTAGTGCATGTGGAAGCACCACTGGTCCAGGGCCTGATCCAATGAGACTGGAATCACACTGAGGCAGGAGCTACTCCTGGACCATCTGGGAAAGGCCAGTGAGCACACAGTGAGAAGGCTGGAAGGAATGAAAGGACCAAAACAAAGGGCTGACAGCAGGCATTTGAGAAAGTGGGGAGAAAATGATTGGAAAGGAGATCAAGCCACACAAGAGCTGGCTGCCGTGGAGGTCTCAGCTAGCTACTTGTTTTGGAAGAGAAGTCTCTGAGAGCCCCAGGGTCAGGGTATGTACGAAAGCCTAGCTGTATGAGGTTCTGACTCTCCTCCTCCGCTGAGGCTGTGGTGAACACCCGAGCTGTATCTCTTCTCACAGGTAATGGTGGTGGCAGAGATCATGAGGGCAGGTGAAGAGCAGGGATGACCTTGTCCTGCCACATCAGGGCTGGCAGCTTTGCCCTCACTAAGTCAAGTCTCTGACAGCACACTGGACAGCTGCTGGAGCAGTGTCTTTGACCAGGGTCCTTCAGGGTTTCTGGTGGTTGGGTTATTCTAGGTTAAATGCTCTCAGCCTTTCAGCTTCTCGGGAAGACTGTGGGTGAGAAGCAGAGTGTGGTGTTTTCCACATGGGGTAACACTCCACAGTTTTAAATACAGATTCTATAACATGCACGTCTCAGTTACCTGAGAGAAGGGCTGCGATGCCCAGTACTGGAGAAAAAGTTAAATAGCTCATTAGTGACTAAAAGGGCTGTAACTTTTCAGCAGGGAGATGTTTTAATCCACCCAGAAAATAAACATTCAATAACCAAAACATATTTGAGTCCCACAGAGAGTGAACATTGGATAAAGTCCACCTGAAGGTGCTCAAAGGACTGGAAGGTCTGGGTTGCAGCCACCTTCACAACTTTTCCAGCAGGGTGCTATTGACGGAGGATGCAAGACCTCAGAGTGACCTCAGCTGTCTTTAAAGTTTACTCACCACTGTTGATCTAAGACATTACTGGTCAATTGGTCTGTTTGGTGAGGAGCAGTTCATGGAGAAATTTAGTAATATCACTGGAGAAGCATCTGGTGCCAGCAGGCAGCTGCCTCAGGAGTGCCCAAGGTCAAGTCAAGGTTATGGCCAGAGTTTGTCCCTTTTCCCTTTTGAAAACCAGGACTAAACACTGACTTCTATGATCACGTATGGGAGCTCTCCTGGAGACTTAGCCTCTGAGGGCTTATGTAGAACCGTAACTTTGGTTAAGCAGCTTGCTTGGAGTGATCTGCCAGAGTATTTCCTTAGTTTCTTCTGGTTTTCTTGGCACTGAGGACTAAATCCAGCACCTTCACACTGAGCTGCATCCTCAGCCCTTTTTTATTTTGAAAGAAGGTGCCTGCTGCCTGCTGCCTGGTGCCTGCTGCCTGCGTGTCTGCCTCCCATCTCTGGATGACTGACAACTTCAGGAAGCCATGGAGGTTTGCCTGCCAACCCCACCTCAAGTGCAGGAGCCAGTGCTAAGGAGAGCTGAGGCCCTGGTGGCCTCAGGCTGGACAGCCTTGGTCAGTCCAGTGAGCTCCAGCCTAGAGAAGTCTGCCAGGGCTCCCCACTGGGAGTGCCTAATGCCGCAGTCCCCAGGGTCCCTTCTTTGGGCAGGGCTGGGGCACTGCAGCATGGCTCCATGAGCTGACCACAGCAGGACAATTAGTAGCTGGAGATGCACTATGTCCTCCACGCACAAGGGAGTCACAGGTTTGTGGGCCTTGGACAGACTCAGCAGCACCCCTGAAGCCTTGAGCAGCAAAGCTAAGCTGCAGTTATGGGGTTTATGTAGTGTCTATAGTTAAAAGTGCAGGTGCCTCGCCAAGCATGGTGGTGCATGCCTGCCATTCTGGCACGCTGGCAGGCTGGGGCAGGAGGACCTCAAGTTCAAGTCCAGTGGTTCAGACATCTAATGAGAGCAACTTGAGACTTAAGCTGCATCACAAAAGTAAAATTCAATAGAGGGACAGGGAATGTTGCTGGGTGTGAGGGCCCTGGGTTCACTCCTCAGTAGCCAAAAGCAAACAAGCAAGCCAAGTGACCAAACAACATTCCCCACAAAATCACAAACAGTACAAAGCAACCTGTAAGGACTGTCTGAGGATTCCTGGTTCTGTTCGTGCTCCCTGAGCAAAGAGTTTTCTGCTCTAGAACTAGTCAGTTCATGAAGTGGTGCTGAGAGCTCAGGGGAATTTGGTATCCACTGTCGGTAACACCCGCTGGATCTGGGAAATCTGCTCTGCTGTCTTCGGGGGCCAGGACCAGTGTGTTCATCTTTCTGTCTGTCTCCAGATAGTTGGCCCCTCACACCATAGTGAAAGGACTGTGTTCTGGAGAAGCAGCAGTTAAACTTTTGAGCTTCTACATTCTTTTCCTTGGAAGGCTGAGCACAAGTGGACAAAGCCCTTTCCACCATCTTGGTTCTGCAAACAGGGTGGGAGGTCCTCTGAGTGCTGTCTCAGACTGACCTGCAAAAGGAAGGTGAGGCCTGTGGTACTGGAGGAAGTGGTGACAGTGGCACCCACAGAGTGGCCAGGAAGTGAAGTCCTCTGAACTCAGTCCCATGTCTGCCAGGCCGATGAGGATGCAAGGGCCTGCATGATGCAGAGTGATCATACTGCACATTTAGGCGTGCTGCAGTCACACAGGGTCCTGGGTGCTTCTGCCTCCTCTGAGGTCCAGTTCATGCTTTTATGGTCCTAGGAATTGAACCCAGGGCTTTGCCCTCAGGTCTAATCCTCAGTCCCTCTTAAAATTTGTATTTTTTTTGAAATCTTTATTGGTACATTACATGTACATATCATGATTGCACTCCACAATGAAAATTTGTACCACTATATGACATAACTTAATTCCCATTTGTCCCATAGCCCTACCCACCCTACCATCCTCCTATATACATAAACTTTGTTTCCTTTCTTTTTCATTATAATCCCATTTTTTCCCCTTCACCCTATTTCACTTTGAGCATTTTCTATTTCACAATATATAACATACAATTCTAGGACTCATTTACATCTTTATTTTCTCATACCAGAGAAAAGATGCGATATTTACATATCTGTGACCTATTTATTTCACTGATGAGGATATCCTCAAGGTATGTCCATTTAAGTATAAATGGTTAAAACTTCTCATTTTTTATGGCAGAGTAATACTCCATTCTGTAGAAGAACCACAACTTTTTTATCTAGTCTCCAGTTGATGGACAGTTGGGTTGTTTCCAAGATTTAGCAATCACAAATTGAGCTGCTATAAACATGGGTGCACATATGTCACTGTGATACGAGTCCTTTAATTCTTTGGTGGATATACCTAGCAGAGCGATGGCTGGGTCAAATAGGACCTCCAATCCTAGCTTTTTGAGGAATCTCCAAACTGATCTCCACAGGGGTTGTACGAGTCTACAGTCCCACCAACAGTGGAGAAGGGTTCCTTCTTCTCCGAAGCCTTGCCAACATTTGTTGCTGGCTAATTCTGAAATGGCAGCCATTCTTTGTGGAGTGAGATGAAATCTCAGCATTGTTTTCATCTGCATCTCTTGAATGACCAATGATGTTGAGCATTTCTTCATGTATTTCTTAGCTGCTCTTACTTCTTCCTCTGAAAAGTATCTGTTCATTTCAGATGCCCATTTTTGAATTGGGTCTTTAAATTTGGGTGGGCTGATTTTTTAAAGCTCTTTATATATTCTAGATAGTAACCCTTTGTCTGAGGAACAACTGGTAAAGATTTTTTTCCATATTGTTGATTGCCTTTTTGCTCTGTTGGTGGTTTCCTTTGCTGTGCAGAAGCTTTTTAAAAGAATGAACTCCCATTTGCTGATTTCTTCTGCCAATTCTTGTGCTATAGAGGTTTTGTTCAAGAAGTCTTTCCCTAAGCCAAAGTCTTCAAGAGTTTTACCTAACCTGTTTTGCAGCAGGTTTAGAGTTTCTGTTTTAATATTTAGGTCTCTTATCCATCTTTTGGTTTTAGCTTGGTACGCGGTGAAAGAGATGTGGAGAGGAGGTAGAGGTCAGGGAGGAGGGTCTCCTCAGCCTTTCTCACTTGGCCCCTCACTTTGGCCAAAGAATGATTTGGTAAGAGCTTTGGATTTGGAACTGCCCTGGAGGCTTTTGCATACTGATAGGAAGCACCACTCACTGGCTGGAACTTTTTCTTTTCTGAAATACTTCTCAAATGTGTAATATTATTCAAATAAAATGTTCCTCAAGGGGCCACTGAAGGCCGAGTCATCTTTGCTGAAGTCACAGCATTTAGGAAGGCATGCCGGGCATCAGGAATACAGTAAACATATCAGTGGATTCAAAGTTCCATGGCACTGTTGGGTGGTGATGGAAATGTAGGCATGAGACCTAGTGGAAACATGGCTCTGGGGACTTGATCAGATCCCTGGGACCTTCTTTGCTTGCTCTGTCTCTGTTTCCTAGCTGCCAAATGCTATCCTTTCTACCATAGTGGTTGCCTTACTGCAGACCTAAAGGCCAACCTATCATACACAGACTCAAACATGTGTAACTGTGAACTGAAATAAACTTTTCCTTCTTTAAGGATTTTTGTCATAGCACTGAAAGTTGGCTGGCATGAAGTGAAACTCATAGCCCGGAGCAAAGGTTGCTTGAGTGAATCCTGGCTAGTGAGAGTGTCCAGCTCTCCAGCTTGTATGTCTGGCTCAACATGGAGGCTTCTAGGGCTCGTGCTAGGGCCCCCAGAGTCTTTTTCCAGAACTCTTTTAGGCCTCATATGCAGAGAGGCAACATGAGGGAAGGCAAGAAGGCCTGGACTGGAGCAAGGAGGAGAAGCAAAGAGAGGACAGTAAAAAAACAGGCATCAAACTTGTGAACTGAGTTGGATGTTCCCCAAAGCCTCATGTGATCCTAGGTTTGTTCAAGAGTGTGTGAGGCTAGAACTGAGTCATGGTTCCATGTGAGGCTCAAAGGCACTGGGACTAAGGGTGTGAGTGCTGCCTTCCCTGAGTCATCTGGGGCAGAAAGATGCTGCTAAAGTCTCTCTCTTGTTACCTTTGCTGTCCTGTGAGCAGCATGCTGTTTCTCCACCATGAATCCTGTTTGCTATCCCAGCCTTGGAGCCAGCTGATTATGGACTGAGACTTCAGTGAGCCAAATAAACCCTTGCCCTTCTAACTTTGAGTGTCAGATATCTTGTCTCAGCAATGAGAGGAGAGTAATAACACACAAACTAAGAAGAAATACCCAAGGAGGTCAACGAGAAACAAGTGGGGTTCAGGCCCAGTCTGAACGTGGTCAAGGCCTCTGCCAGTGCTACCTGCAGCCAAAGACATGGATCAGCTGTGACTGCCAAGAAGCACAGGGCCTCAGCCGCAGTTCGAATGCACGGTGTTGGTGACAGAAAACTGTGGCTCAGGAGCACTACATGAGAAACCCTAGAAGTAGACAATTCATGAATTTTATTTATGTATTTATGTATTTTAAATGAAGATATAAATGAGTTCTAGTATATATAGTTGATATTGTGAAATAGAATATATTTAAATGAAATAGGGTATAGGGGTGAATAATGAGGAGAAAAAGAATGTGATAGTAATACTAAAAAAGGAAACTAAGCTCATGAATTTTAAATAACTTGTCCATTGTTCGAATGGCTTTGTTATTGTTGCTAATCTATGTGTCTGAACTACGTAAATTAAACTTTATGCATACATTGGAAAAATCTGCTAAGATGGGTCTGTACCCTGCGTGGTTTTACGTCTCCCTCATGTCCACAGGAGAAGGAGCTGAATGAAGATGGCCTGGTACAAACAAGGGAGGCCCTTTGTAGGGAAGTCACAGCTCTTTTGCTGCCTGAAGTAAACAGAAGGCAGGTCCAGTGTGTCTGGGGACACGTACGTGCAAGGCCAGCTCTGCCACCCAGACCCTGGGTTCAGGCTGTGGATTCACAACATTGTATGGTCTATCCTTACGGGAAATGGGGACAAAGTTAGGGAAACTGCCAGTTGCTCAGCAAATCTTGGCCATTTTTGCAGATTGTTACAGATTTATTATTGAGCTTCTTGGGTCACTGTTAGACACAGGAGTCTGTGGCAGGCTGGCTGCCTGGGCTGGTTTCCCAGCCTGAGGTCAGAGTCCTACTTTTACATGTGGGGGGCCATTTGTGGAGGGTAAGTGGAACCCAAACATGAAAATATAAATAGACTCATTTTTGTTGAATACAAAGTAACATGTTGGAAAGTGCTCCTCATTTGTCACATTATGGATGAATTTCATTTTCTTCCCACAATCTTCCATTGTTTAATTTTCCCTTGCCGAGCATAGCATTTTTATCAGAAAATACTGGGGCGAAGCCATTATCTCTCTTTCTTTAGTCCTCATCTCCCTTCCTTGCATCCTCCTGGGGTTTGGATCCTCCCAGCCTGTTGCTGAGCTCCTCTTCCTAGCCTGTGTGTTAGTTGACTTCTTATCACTGGCACAACACACCCAACACTTCTAAGTTGAAGAGGAAGGTTTGTATGGCTTGTGGTTCTGGAGAGTTCGGTATGTGTATGGCAGAATTAGCCTTGTGGGCGGCTGTAAAGGGAGAGAGCTACTCCCGACCTGGGAAGCAGGGAGAAGGTGGAAGGGGGCTGGACAACCTTCCAGGTCAGACCCCAGGAGCCGCCTCTAATGCCCATCACCTGCTCCCAGGGCATCAGAGCAGTGGAGGAGTCAGTGGATGAGTCCGCTGAGCGGCACAGAAGGCCCAAGACCCAGCCTCCCTCCAAAGCCCACTTCGGGGCACAGGAGGCTTTCGGGCACTCGAGGTCCGCCCTTGGCCCCTTCATTCTGACGCTGTTTCTCACCTAGAGGCTTCTAGGCCGCGGTGCTCCTCCTGTGTCTGTCCCCTCCCTGCCCTGACAGGTCACTGACTTCACCCTCCCGGCTCCCAGAAGGCCCTGCTCTCAGCGCTGCGCTGACTCTTGCATGGCAGCGTGACGGGAGACAGTTTGGGTGGAAAGTCCCTGGCCGGTGACACTTGAGTGTTTGCTCTGTTGTCACTTCTTTTCTAATACTAAATAACAATCACTGCAGAACCCTCATCCCAGGGTGAGAATAGAAACTGCGAGGCTAAAACGCGGATCCCCACCAAAGAACTAACAGGTGTGAGTCAAATACAAGTCAAAAATAATCACTGTGTGACATAACTATATGATTCTCACATTTATCTTAATAAAAAACTAATCTCAGCTGGGTGTGGTGGCTCACACCTAGCCCTAATCTCAGTACTCTGGAGGCAGAGGCCGAAGGATTGCTGTGAGTCTGAGGTCAGCCTGGGCTATATAACAAGGTGAGAGCCAGCCTGAACTACAAAATGAGACACTGTTTCAAAAAAGAAAAGAAAACAAAAGCTAATCTCAAAAACTGAATGAGGGCCGGGGAGTTAGCTCAGTGGTTCTTGCGCCTGTCTTGCAAGCGCAAGGACTCAGGTTCTATCCCCCGTAACCACATACAATACTGGGTGTGGAGACTCACGCCCAGCAGCAACCAGTACCACGTACCACAGTGCCGGGCGTGGTGGCTCACGCCTGTAATCCCAGCACTCTGGAGGCAGAGGCAGGAGGATTGCTGTGCGGTGAGTTTGAGGCTGAGCTCAGGGCAACCCTGAACCATAAAGCGAGACCCTGTCTCAAAAAACCTAAAAAAAAAAAAAAAAAAAAAATTTTGAGATATGTCTTAGTCAAGAGATAAAAACATCACACATGAGCACAAGGGATGGAAAGCAGTTGTGCTGGCAGACTCCAGACAGTCACGTCAGTGGAACAAGAGTTCACGCTTGCAGTTATGGTTACCTGACCTACTGGGATTTACTTACTGATTTTGAAAAGAGAATTTAAAACACCTTAAAAAAAAAAAACCAGTTCAGGACCAAAGAAGCCAACTAACAAGCAACCAATTCACTCAACTATTTGTTGAATTATTAGATTGCTTTCTGTGTACACATCCATGCATAAGTACACACGTGTGTGCATGCACAAATACACACACACACTCGCTTCTTATAACTCTAAGGTTATATAGGTGGAAATAAGCAAGAGACAAATAATTCCTGGTTTCATTAGAGCTTATATCCTGAACAGCAGAAACAATTGAGAGTTAAATGAAAATAAAAACTGTGGAAAACTATCCAAAATTATATTAATAATTCATTTCAATTATTACTCTGATAAATTACAGTGTAATACAGATTTGCTTCTGTACAATATTAATTTTGCTTAAAATTTATTAATTTTTAGATCAAAAAATTGTTACAGAAAAGATGATTTTAAGTTATTAGCATTTGCTGATAGAAATCAGTTTATTAAAAATATTCCATATTAAATATAAAAAACTGTTTAAATAATATATAAAATTTAGAAATGACAAGAGGATGGAAAATGAGAGCAGTGAAAGCTAAATAAGAAGCTGCTCTTAGGCTACTGGGGAGAGAGGCTTCCCAGAAGCAGTGACCAGAGGGAAGCACACAGCGTCCTGCACTCTGAGACACAGTGCTGTGTCCAGGGGGCCTTGGAAACTGGGGCTGAATACTGGGCCTTGGCCACAGTTCTGAAGCTGCTGGGCTGAGGCTGTGAGGCCGAAACAGGACAACCTGGAATCTGCGCCCAGCCTGGGTAGTCGATCAACTTGGTGAAACCCTGTCCCGGAATAAAAACAGAAAGGGTTTGGACATGCAGCTCCCTGAGAAGCCCTGGGTTCAGTCCCCAGTGCTGCAAAGCAAAATGGAGGGAAGCTTTGCAGCTGGAAAGGGAGGTGGCTGGCTGGCGTGAATGCCGGCCAGAGAAGCCAGGGGAGGATTTTGCAAGCAAGACAAGGAACGAAGCCAGGAGGAGGTGGGAAGAGGCCAGCGGGGGCTTCAGGAAGCAGGGAGAGCAGGACAGACAGCCGCTGGAGTTGGCTTAGGGCAGGGCTGCCGGGTGGCTCCGGGACGCGCTTCCTGTGAAGCGCTGGCTGCAGACACTGGGGAGTGGCTGGGCGCGAGTGGGTGGAGGGAGGGCGGACAGGGTGCAGAGCCTCTGGGTGAGCTTCGGAGGAGCAGGCCAGATGGGGCAGCACAGGCACTGGTAGCAAAGGGTAAGTGTGCTTTTTACCTTTAGCAGTGGAGTTTGAACTCAGGCTCTTCACACTGAGCTGCACCCATAGCCCATGTTGAGGAAGGGTCTTGTTAAGTCGCCAAGACTCTCAGAGTGGGCTCACACGAATAGTCCTCCTGCCTCACCCTCCCAGACTGCTGGGGAATGGCGGTTTTTAAATGAGCCTGTAGGACAGCGGCTGAGGAGACCTGGTGGTGAGGCTGGTGGGCCTGTGTGGTCCTGTCCTGTGCTCACAAGGCTCAGGCCTTGGTTTTGTGCCCTGCTCCTGACTGCTTGAAATTCTTGTTTACGTCCGCACTGTGGAAAGGGCAGACTTCACGCACACAGCAAGGAAGGCCGTGGGTGTTGGGAGGAGGCTGCTGGAGGACAGGCTTTCCAGAGAGGAGGTGGATGCAAGTTTGTGCTGCCCGTCCGGGTCCCAGAAGAGCAATGCGTCAGAGCCACATTTCGTCACAGTGAAAAAGTGACCGCGTCAGAGGTCTGGGTGCTGGAGAAGAGCGCTGAGAGGCTGGATAGACAGGAGGCACCAGGGCTCTGCGTGCACCCGCGGCCGTGGGGGCGGGGGGCTTCTAGGTAGCGCATTAGCTGGAAGGGGCGGAGCTTCTCTATTACAGAACATGAAGCTTTGATATCTATACAGAAGCCCCTTTTCTTGAGAGGGTCCCGCTCTGTCTTGGGTCCTTCCTCTCCTCTCCGGCTTTTGCCAAACAATCTGTAATTCAGGTTTCACATTTCCGTGATGATTAAATGATTATTTACATTCTGCACGATCCATTAGGGAGTTATTTTTACAAGTTACCATGTAGTTTAAACCAATGTGATAAACTTGGCTGTATTTAACTGGTTTTAATGGTGACTATTTTTCTGTATACCAAGACATTCCCTTTTTTAAAAAATTGAAATATTGATTGATACATTATATACACGTCATAATTGCACTCAACAATGAGAATTTGTACCAGTATCTGTCACAGCTTTTCATTTTTTTCCCATACGCCTTCCCATCCTACCACCCCCACCCCCTATATACAGAAGCTTTCTTTCCTTTCTTTTTTATTATAATCTCATTGTTTTTACCCTCATTATTTACTCTTTTCACCTCATTTCACTTTGAATATTTTCTATTTCACAATATATAACATACAACTAGAACTTATTTACATCTTCATTTTCTCATACCAGAAAAAGATACGATATGTACACATCTGTGACCTATTTATTTCACTTATGAGGATGTCTTCAAGGTATGTCCATTTGAGTATAAATGATTCAATCTTATTTTTTATGGCAGAGTAATACTCCATTCTGTAAAAGAACCACAACTTTTTTTTATCCAGTCTCCAGCTGATAAACATTTTGGTTGTTTCCAAGATTTAGCAATCACAAACTGAGGTGACTGCTTGAAATTCATGGGTGCACCTATGTCACTGTGATATGAATCTTTTAATTTCTTTGTGTACATACCTAGCAGAGCAATGGCCAGGTCAAATGGGACCTCCAATCCTAGCTTTTTGAGGAATCTCCAAACTGATCTCCACAGGTGTTGTATGAGTCTACAGTCCCCACTAACAGTGGAGAAGTGTTTCTTCTTCTCCACAGCCTCGCCAACATTTGTTGCTGGCTAATTCTGAGATAGGAACCATTCTTTGTGGAGTGAGATGCAATCTTAGTTTTGTTTTTATCTTCATTTCTCAAATGACTAATGATGTTGAACATTTCTTCATATGCTTCTTACCTGCTTTTATTTCTTCCTCTGAAAAGTATCTGTTCGTTTCAGATGCCCATTTTTGAATTGGGTCTTTAAATTTGGGTGGGCTGATTTTTTAAAGCTTTTTATATATTGTAGATAGTAACCCTTTGTCTGAGAGAGGGCTGGTAAAGGTTCCCATATTGTTGGTTGCCTTTCGCTCTGCTGGTGGTTTCTTTTGCTGTGCAGAAGCCTCTCAATAGATCCCATTTTTCGATTTCTTCTGCCAATTCTCATGCTATAGAAGATTTGTTCATGAAATCTTTCCCTAAAGCAATGTCTTTAAGAGTTTTACCTAACCTGTTTGGTAGCAGGTTTAGTGTGTCTGTTTTAATATTTAGGTCCCTAATCCACTTTGATTTTATTTTAGTACACAGTGAAAGAGATAGGTCTAGCTTAAGACTTTGGCAGGTTAAAGTCCAGTTTTGCCAGCAACATTTGTTAAAGAGGCTATTGTTCCTCCACTGATGGTATTTGGCTCCTTTGTCAAAAATGGGATGATTTAGTATGTCTGGAGTTGTTTCTGGATCTTCTAATCTACTCTACTGGTCCTTGAATCTGTTGCTTTGCCAGTACCATGCAGTTTTTTTTTTTATCACAGTAGCTTTGTAGTATAGTTTCAAGTTGGGGATTGCAATACCTCCCACCATGCCCTTCTTGCTTAGAATTGCTTTTGCTATTCTAGATCTTTTGTGGTTCCACGTGAATTTTTGAATTGTTTTCTCTAGGTCTGTGAAATATGCTTTTGGGATTTCAATTGGGATTGCATTGAATCTATATAATAGTTGTGGGAGTACAGCCATTTTAACAATATTGGTTTTTCCAACCCAGGAACAAGGGATGTCTTTCCATTTTCTGGTATCTTCTTCTATCTCCTTTTTCAGAGTGCTGTAATTTTCAGAGTAGAGGTCTTTCACCTCCTTTGTTAAACTGATTCCTAGATATCTCATTTTTTGTATGCTATTGTGAAGGGGATTGACTCCCCAATAAACTGACATTCTGTTTTTTAACATTTCTCGGTAACACGACTGTGCACAAACTTGAGTAGTCTTCACAGACCCCTAGGATGCACTGCTTTCTGACTTCCTGACTGCATGAATGTGTGTGCTGGTCATGTTCTTTCGTCTTCACTGGCATGGAATCTCTTTTTTTTTTTTTTCTGGTACTGAGGATCAACTTTAGGTCCTTGTGTGTCCACGGTAGGCACGGTACTACTTGAGCTAAATCCCCGGCCCTGGTGTTGAATATTGATTTACAAATTTGTCACTTTAAAATCTGTAGATTTTCCTCTATTTTGTAGTTTTTACAAATTCAGGCAAAACTTAATGGGTCTGAAGAGCCTAATTCAAGCCCTTGCCTGGAGTCTCAGTTTGCTATACTGCTATGAAAGTTATCAGACAAGTGACAAGAATAAAAACTCATTGTCTTAAGCTGCGGTGGCTGGAAATCTGAAAGGGGCGTACAGCACAGAAGTTTCTAAGGAAACTCTGGTGCCTGGTCCTGTCCCTTCTGGCCCCTCCGCCCTCCCCTGGAAGGACCTTTGGTACTGGATAACCCAGGTTGTTCTCTTGTCTCTACTCCACTGGGCTGAGCCACAGCCAACCTTGCACCTGAGGCTCGGAGCCAGGCATAGACCTTTCCCCCATTCCACGATTCCCTCGCCCCCTCTCTTTCCTGCCTCCGCTACCCTCCAGTGCTGGTGACTTGGAACAGTGCTCCCGGGGGCCAGAATGCAGCCATCACTGCGTCTGCCTGTGCCCTTGCCCCGGTCTGCCGTCCCCGCCCTGCCCCTTCCTGCACTTTTCTTCCCGTCCTCTCAGGATTCTGACTCTGGTTTTTTTTTTTTTTAGGTTTTTGGAGACAGGGTCTCGCTTTGTGGTTCAGGCTGGCCCTGAGCTCAGCCTC